>JAJDMX020000152.1:0-90162 GCA_022345685.2 Nothomitra cinnamomea | reverse complement strand
GATCTTCAGCCAATAACTGAAGGGATCTTGATCGAAAAATCACTCTAAGAAATAGGACCGGACTGAGATGGTTCGATCTGCAAGGCTGGAATGGCTTGTTGAAGGAATTGTAGACCTCGCAAATCGGTGATTCAGCTTCCGCTGCTGCTATGGAACGAAGCGACGGGACACGCGACAGCGTGCCTCGTCCGAAGAGGACACCATGTATGCGAGAAGTAGATAAGGTGCTAGTGAAAATCTCGAAAAGGTCTTGTTATCAGTCACCGCTCTACTGATTCCGCCTGGTAGTGCGAGAAGTCGAGAGAAAGGTGGAACCTCAGCCTTCGGTGAGGCGCAGCAAGACGGAAGAACGAAATGAAAGAGCGGAGAGGAAGTTGGGCCCATGCAGTAATCGCTCTTTGCTCCTCAAGAGCTTGCAACGACCTTTCTACGTGCACCAAGCCCACGACATAATCATTAGCAGCCGTAAGATCGGCCAAGAGTATCGCCGAAGTACTTGGCACTACGTCGAGACCGATGATGGCTGAGAGGAAGAAGGAAAAACTACCTGGTCGAGTGATTGGCCGGCGCCTCAATGCTGCAGCAGACCCATGCTCAGTTACAGGGTGAGACACTCATGGCTGATCGAGCCGAAATCTGCCTTGAGCCGTTTCAGACGCACGGTCCTAGCGGGGTGTGACTAACGTGACTAACGTGACTAACTGCTATCGTTAATCTGCAAGGCTGAAACTGCCCAAAGGCGGTGAATCATTTTTGCGTGGTGAGCCTCGTGGGCACCGGCTTCGTTCCTCAGACCCAGGTGACGATATATAGTGTCTCCCCGGAACGCTCCTTTCTCTGCATTCCTCGCACTAACTACAAACCCAGACTAGCATAGAAGGCCTACAGATTTTCCTATGTTCGAGATCTTTTCCATGTTCTTCTCAGTGTTATGGCTTGCTCGCTACTTCTCATCTTCTCATCGCAAGCTCAGATGTTCTTAAATTAGATGGAAATTTTTGTGGGACCTTTAAAGCCTTTTTTCATAATTTCCATCTTGCTGGCGCCGTTCAGGCACCATTATGACATCTGGCATCTGGGCTATTCTCGGTAAAATGTTTCAGCTCAAAGCTTGGCGGGATAACTATCGCCTATGTTTTTCCAACAGGAGCGGATACTCCCTTCAGGGTTCATCACATCTACCTCCGTGAAAGAGGTAGACCTGTGAAACTTTCCCGTCTTGCTCCGATTGAGCCTAGAAAGTCATAAATCGTGCGTGTTTTTGTGAGTTTTCTCCGACATCTAGGCCGCTACACTGTAGCCTGTGACGCAGGTATCCGTTCTTCAAGATGCTATCAGGTGTCTTTCTCATGTGCGCTCCTGCAGTTCCAGGGAGTCTAAGGTAAGAACGAGTTTGAGGTGACTCCCTCTCAATCCAAGTCCGTGGCGTGTTTGCCTGAGTCTGAAATGCGTCCGGTTTCGAATCTGGATTCCACGCGAACTCCCTTGTGGCCAGGATGTCTTCAGACTTCTCCCATGTAATTGCGCCCTTTCGATACTATGTCTATTAAACCTCTAGTCCATGGACTGTGTACAGTCACGAAACGGCCGGCATGAACGAGCCCTATGCAATTGCATCTCATTACCTGTATCTCTTCGTCACTTCTTACCATGCATAAAGACTCATACGATCATGTTCAATCCAGCTTCACAGCAGACAGAACGTACTCATACAATGATATCCAACCGACCGCCAAGAGAACAGAAAGAACTCATATAGCTCAGCCGAGTAGGTGACTCATCCGGCAGCCCTATATCTCGGATTGCCCTATCGAAAGGCCTTAACCCGGTGCGGCTGAAGTGAAACTCTGAGGTTGATTTAGGAAGATGACGACAACATCGATTTTCTTTCCTCTTGGCAGTGAGATTGCCTTGCGCACTGGAAAACTTCTAGAAGCAGGAACTGCCTCGTAAGTTGGAGTGCGACTGGTAAAGGAGGTTCCCAGGGCACTTCTTAGTCGTCGTAAACCTAGAGGTAAGTCGTATCCGGAACAGAATGCAGGTGATCCTCCTCTTTGCAATGAGATTTCGTCGTAACCTGGAGAACTCCGGCAGCAAATATTCCCGTAGCATCTCCTGGATCGCGCAATCGTCGCAAACCTGTGGGTAGGACTAATTTGGAGCTGGGCGCAGGCATTGTCCTCATCTTCCTTGGCATTGGCATTGCCTCGTAACATAAGCTGGAGAACTCCAAATAGCACCTAGACACCTGGATCGTATTATCATCCTAAACACGAACGTATCGCTATCCGCAAACGAATACCGATGTTATGTTGGAGCCTACGAAGCTGACTTAGGCTCCTACGTTTCCTGGAAACGTTCCATCCCTCTTTGTGGTTCCCTCCCCGGCTTGTGTTAGTAGACTCTATACGCATGAGGCGCTCCGAGAATTGTAATCTCAGCTCGAGCTTCTACCTGTGCCATCGTTAGTCGAAGTCACTTACACTTCCACGGAAGTTCCAGGGCTTGTAGAGCAGAGATAACTTGCTCACTCACACAAGGATCTGACTCAGGCTCTAAAATCCCCTTGAATACATACCCCTATGTATACGACCTTATGGAACTGCTGTACACGTGGTCTTTCGGTGGAAGTGTACCCTCCCGCGTGTCTTAATAGCACATACAACACTTGCAGACCCATGCTGGAGGTGCGTTCACCCAGTACTACTCCTGGCCCTAGTGTTCACATCTTCTAGTTGCTACAGTAGATTTAGAGAATCTTATATTATAGAAACATTCCGAGTGACAAATATAAAAGGTAAATTGACGTCTCAGTGAAATTGAAATTAGAGAACCAAGAGAAGTCACAAGTATCCCCATCGCAATGGTAAAGGTAATGTCGAACCTACACATGCCAACGCCCCTGACCTCCTAATAACCAGAAAAATGAAAGCCGTCTGAAACGGCATGCCCTCATCCCGCCTTCTTATTGCTCCTCTTGCCTCTTCCTCTCTTCTCTCTCCCTCTCCTCTATCACCGCTCTCGGCGGTAGTCTTGTTTGAGCCGCCGGCCCGCGCTAAACCCAAAGTTAAGTCAGCCAAAAGCCCCAAGGAATATCATCGTCTCATAAACGACGCCCCTTTAACCTCATTCGTTGGCTTCCTATCTCAGACTTGGGGATTGCAGATGTTGCGCCCGCAGGCGCCTCAAGTCTTGAAATGTGCATCTCTCGGAGAGGAACCTTTCAAAGGGTAACGTCTCGGGAACGGGTGAGAGTATACGGAAGAGTGTCAAAGGAAATACACCCACCCGTCGCGGCCGTTGTTCTTGTTGTATCTCCATTAATGCGGCTAGAAGGACCTGCTTCGCCTAAAGGAGGGTCGTCCTCAGTCGGTGCCCTCTGGCGCCGGCGTTGCCGCGAGGGTTTCCTCCTTCCGGTATCTGGTGGAGGCGTAGGGGCAGGGGGAGGCGTAGGCCCTATACGTGGACATTTGTCACAGTCACACCTCCGCCCAAACAGCCTGTAAGCTTTACTCCTTCTCAGCTCCTGCTCCTGTCCGGAAAGTAAAGCAGCCTGATTTCTTCGTTCTTAGCGATGTTCCTGACTGCCTTCACGATAATGCGGTTGGGAATTGAGGTCTCTTCGTCCTAGTGCCAGTGTGCGTTTGCCTGCTCCCTGCAGCCGTGGTTGAAGAGCGAAAAGGCCGTGTGAACGAAGAGGTACCTCAACTCATTCCGGGCGTGACCCTCCTTTTTTGGGTTTAAGAGTTTGTCCCCTGAAACAACTTCTTTCTTTCTCAATTTCCCGAGGCGGTTATGCCATTCTTGGTGAACATACCCGTTGATCTTCCGATGTTCGGGATGATGAATGAAGTGTTCACGGCTTTCCAAAGACCACGGAAAATCAATGCCAACCTCCTTAAAGAGCTTTGGCAATTGTACAAATTTCTTGTTGGTTTCAGGTTCCTTCACGCTCCTGAGCTCTGACCGCCGTGACTGGTCCCACGGAATGGCATTGAGTAAGAGCTTGCGAAGAACGAGTTGGATTGTTCAGGTGTCGAAGGAGAGATCCCGAAAGATGTTCACACCAAGCTCCTCCAGGATGTCAAAAGGGACCTGGATGTTGGCCGCCCAACCAAAGGGAAAAGCTTCCTCGTGGTCAGGGCCTCCGCCGTAGAGGGGGATGACAGGGTCGATCTCGTGGGGAAGGGTGCTTTCCTTGCCTCCTGCATTTCCTCGCGTTTGCAAGGTCATGTCAAAGACCTCTCGCAAGAGAAGACTGAGGATGGTGTGGTGCGACTGCCATTGCTTCTGCATTGCTTGGTGGAGCCACTTCCATCTCTTCCCACATGCTTTATAGTGAAAGACTTTCCGCGCGACTTGGAGACAAGTTTCTGGTCTATTCCCGACCTCTGCGGGGACTACTTGATTTGGCTCTTCATCTGACGGCTCACCGCCACTGTTTTTGGGATTCCGATCTTCCAATTCCATTTCCCTAAAAGGTATGCCATCATTTATATAACAGGCATTCCTTGGCAGCGTGTCTCCAGCAAACAGAGTATCTAGGGGTTGGGCGTTCGAACTTACCGTGTTTTTTGCCCCTTCTTCATATGCGCGCATTCGGCAAGTCCATTCGACAGTTCCCTTCTTCCTTCCTTCGTTATTCTCCCACCCGGCGCTCTCTGCAATTTCTCACGTCTTGGTCCTTTCACACCCGCAGGCGCCTTCCGTTTCCTACCCGCCACTTGCCTTGAACCCTCATTTGCAGGCCCAGCTCCAGCTCCACCAGCGCGAGCACCCTGGTCCCACCTTACCTGCATCTCAGCTCAAAGTTCCGGAGTACCTCCATGAGGCGAAGGCGGGGTATCCCCAGGACTAGTTGGTGGTGTTACTTTTCTTCCGCTTCTCTGAAACTCAAACGCCTTTTCCTCGAAACCCCCTTCTTCCCAACAAAAGTATACCAGCGGATTCCTCTTAATACAGGCACAAATGTGTCCACTGGTGCGCATGGGGATATTGTTTCTAGCTCCTAATCGAGCAACCCGTACTGCGTGGAGGAGACACTCGTTCTTGGACGGTTTGCGCAGGCAGTTCTCACAGCGGTAGTCCTCCGTCTCCATAGTAGGCATACAGATATCGCCTGGGCCGGGGCTTCTCCTCTCTAGTCTAGTGACTTGTTGATATCCTGCAACATACTCATCGATCATCTTCCGCGGCTGCCAGTCAGCCTTCCGCATGATAC
This sequence comes from Nothomitra cinnamomea, assembly GCA_022345685.2. Classification (NCBI taxonomy): domain Eukaryota; kingdom Fungi; phylum Ascomycota; class Geoglossomycetes; genus Nothomitra; species Nothomitra cinnamomea. The sequence goes on along the minus strand of JAJDMX020000152.1, from coordinate 84,941 downwards.
CTCGTATATTTGGCTCTTCCATGTGCATCGCTGTACCCTCTGCGATGTCCTGTATTGCATATACACACAACTGGTTGACATCGATGCCCCTTTTCTCGTCCTGCATGGTCTTCTGTCGGACGCCGAGAAAATCGTTACTGAGGAAGGGGCTACCTCCAAGGTATTCCCTCTTCAGCCTCTCAAGAAATGGCTTCGCAAAGCGTAATACATCAGTATCTTCCGGGGTCTGTGGATAGCGCTTGGCAGTGATAAATCCGGGTCGAGCCTCATGCCTAAAATGTCTACTTTTATGGTCGCCAGGCTTATCGAATGCGCGGTCGACGATACCTTGCATCGCCCGCCTACGGTCTTCAAACAGATCCTTGTCTTCTATAGACATGATGGGTCGGTCTGTCAAATAGTGTTCATGGATCCAATAGTCCCTCCACGCCCCGCACTCTATCAGCGACAGCGAAATCGTGTGATTGATGGCCATTCTGAGGGCATACACAAAGTATGGTACTCCAAAGTTGCTTTTTAAAATTCTTAGGATCTCTTTCTTTTCTTTAGGATGCGGCGTTGCTCCCGCAGTCAGCAAGAGGTGTTTCTCCAGGGTATCATGGACTAGATTGTAGAGACCGTCGCGCTTGGTCCGCTTGTACGGGTCCGTGATGATCTCTACAAGATACATGGCACGGTACGCATCGCCGAGGGCCAGATCGTAGTGTCCTATCCTGTAGAACTCGAACGCGCGAGCGACCCAATATGTCGGATTGTAAGGGGAGCTAACAATCGCAATCGTACATAGCTCCCACCGAAGATACTCTTCATTTTCTCCTCGGTCACGTATTACACAATAGCCTCGCCACTTAATGCTCCACTGCGGTAGATCGGAAATGGGAAGGAAGGTTCTTGCATTTCCCACACCAAACCGGAAAGGCTTGCTCTCCCAGTCTGGTTCGTCGTTGATAAGATCCCAAGCCCTGTGTGCTTGATTGTAAAGCGACTCCGTTGGACGGTCTCCCGGGTCGAACTTTAACCCGCTGCCTGTTAGGTCCTCATCTTGGCCTAAGTCTGGTCTAGGAGGCCAGGAGCTCTCGGCGTTCTAGGAGACGAAGGGTTTCGGCTGCTCCTGTGCCATGTTCCTTATTACCAAAAAGCAGGAGCGGGTCTATGAAACCGAAACGGGATTAAAAGAGCGATCTTCCTAGGGTCAGTCGATCATTAGGAATGCTTTGAAAAGCACTAGAAGGAGGAGGAGAAACAAGAATATCCAAGGCTGGAGATATTGTATGTACAGAAAAGATGAACCTCGAATGAAGAACATCCAGTAGACTGCATAGGAATAGCTTGAAATACAACTCCAGGAAGTGTTCCTTTATCTCTGGTATGACAGGCAAACATGTCGTATGGGCTCCTGCCCAGAAGCATCCTCTTTGTTTTGCGAAGGGAGCTGTGATGAGACAAAGAATCGGCTCGAAAAAAGGAAGGGCCTCGCTGGGCATAGCAACGGTAAGCAATCCAGTACACAATGTAGGCGCTTGTTTCAAGTCAAACGAATGTAATTGTGCGCTGCCTGTATATCTTAAATGACATGAGAACCACATAGAGATACCTAACCCGTCCAGCCATTAGTTCGGCCTTGCAGCCCCTTTCAAAAATGGACTATTAAGTTGCATGCCTAGGAATTTAAATCGTTGAGCGCCTCCCACATGACATTCAGTCGTAGAACTGGCTGTCCAGTTCTCTCTTCTCACAAGGTGGTCCTTACTGCACGGGTTGTGTAGGTTAATACTGCGGCTGGCACTGGAGCGGTGTCTGATATTGCCCAGGAGCATTTGGTTGTGGGATGTGTGTGGTATTGCTGAGGTGCTACTGGTGCGTATTACTGCTGAGCCGGCTGCATTTCCGCACCTGGCTGATTACCGCTGGCAGACACTCCGTACCCGGAAGCCTGTTGGGAGAGTCCTCTAGCCTTCCGATGGTGGTGGAGGGAAATGCCAAAGGCAGTCAAGGTGATAACAAATAAGACACTGTAGGAGAGATGTTGGAGTTAGTTATGCGAGATGAATCGCGTACACATTCCGAGCCACAGCTCGCAATGGCTGTAACTTAAAATTCTAATCCCCCAAGACCCGCAACCGCTGCACCTGTCTGCTACGCTATACTGAGGTCGGAGTACCCTAAGTAGCGTCGTTTAAGAGAGAGTTTGTGGGGGTATGTGTAGTAGGTTGCATAATAGGTCGCATAGCGAGATCCAGCGCTGTACGATCCCAGGATAGAGGATGAAGTAAGCCACATGATGATAGCGAAGATCTCGAGGCCAAGTCCAGCCCAGGGCCTATAGAGGGCCGCAAAGAAAATGGGACCAAGGGCGAGCACAATAAGAGTGTAAGCACACTAAAAGGAGTTAATGTAAGGTTGCCACATGGTAGAGATATCTAGTAGATATACCGTGAAGAGGTTCACTCCATATGCATACACCATCTGCCCCAACTGCTAGTCCTTCTGATTCTCTTGACAGCGGTTTTGCAGGATAGGTTGATACATACATAAATGGACTGATAGACCCGGGTAGAATACAAAACAAGAGCATGATGCTCACAGCTAACACTGCCTGGGCAATGCGAATGAAAACACCCAATGGGGTAGTAGTAGAACGTAGATGAATTCTCCCATAGTGGTGATTCCAGTGATGCAAGTGTACTAAACAACTGGAATAATCGAAAAATTTTTAAAGGAGAAGACGTGGAAACCTAACCCCCGAATGGATGTAGTCTGCTGGTTTGAAGAAGGAAGGAGGGTAAGTGCAAGTTTCGGGGATCAGTGGCAACAGTAGCAGCAGTCTTTGAAGAATGCCTCCCCGTAGACATCAGATATAGTATAAGAGAAATGTCTCACCCACACTGAAACCCCTTCACCGGACACCCAAGCCAAAGCGGTCCAGAACCGCAATCTCAGCTGAGAACCACTCGAGCAGTCCCTCCTCTCAATTTGTGAGACCTCGCTTCTCTCTTCAGCTGCCGTTCTAGTAGTAGTCAAGAGACCAGTTTCACTTCCCATCGCCATTCACACAAGCCAAGGAGGTAAGCACCAGAGAAAAGGTCAAGTGCTACCAGCACAGCCAGCGAAATCGCGTCTGGAAAACTCCGAATACAGACACCGCCTCCTCCACAAGCTAACTGGTGATCGATATACGGATCTTTTCGTCGGAGAGAAAGAGAAACAAGAAAAGAGAGCTTTAGAGGATTCTTTGCGGATGGCACCACCTGCACGTCAACGGATCTGACGGCTTTGCTAGCTAGACTTGCTTGTCTTGTCCCACGTAGAGACAAGTCAGCTTGCCTATTTGAGAGAGACAATAAACAGCCATGTCTTTGCCAAGAGGGGACAACAGAACGATAGAGATTTAGAGTAGAGAGAAACTATCCGGAAGTCCAAGGCGAGGTTGAACGGGAGGCTTTCTCCTCGACTGCAGCTGTCTTTGTTTTTCCCAGTGGTTCATTGGTGGTTATTTCGTCAAGTTCATGCTTACTGATTCCAACAATCGTGTGCGATTCGCTGGCGAGGAAATGCGCTTCCCAAAACGCTTTCACTCGACACTTGGCATATCAATAAAGAAAGTCTTTCGGTAGGACAGAAGGCGCAATCGGGTGCCCATGTGTGCTTCCGGTGCGGGATACATGTCCTTGGCAAAGCGGCTGTAGTTATAACAAAGTATGGAGCGTATCAAAGAAATTCGATTCTCCCAAGCGCCCCGGATATCGCGCCTTGAGGCTGGAAGCGGAGAGGTAAGATGGAGAGTCAATTGGTTGCGTGCCTTTTGGTCAAATCCGGTGTAACGTTCACCCACGGGCTCGAGCATTGAGACTAATTCTTAGTCTTCATAAGACCAGACACTGCTCAAGCACCTCCCTCAAGGCTCCGACGGGAGGAAATATTGAGCGATCACTCCAATGAAGTTCTTGTACTCCTGCACTGTAAAGAGGACTGTGTTTACACCACAAGGTACCCCGTTTCCTCATCGCCGGTACAGATATCACATGTGCATCTAGGGCCCTTAAAGGTCGAAACAGTCTCTCCCCATGAATTTATAGTACAACCCAATCCAATCCCGCCAAATCCTTCCAGTCCGTCCAGAAAGTTCCACGCCGCCAACCACTTAAAAAAAAGAGTAAGAGTAACCCGTCACATCCGGTAAATATAGGAGAGCCCTCAACCCACTTTTTAGCATAGATGCGATGCGAGTCGCTCCTATCAAAGATTTTTCTCTGAACAAAAAAAGAAGCACATAATGACACTGCTCCCAGTTACAAAGATGGTAAGTAGAAGGAAACAGCTCGTCTAGATGAGTTGAACAAAAATATTGATTAAAAGACTTGTAACGAAGTGACGCCGACGGATGCCGGAAAATGGACGTCTCCTTTGCCCGCGGCGGGGTTGTGGTAGGCGTCTCGGAATTCCGGTCTACCAAAGTCCTTTTTGAGCTGCACGTGTTTCGTCTGGTATCTGCTATCAGACAAGTACACACACAGTAAGGTTGCACTCCTAAGGGATGTGCGCCATGACCGATTTGACTCCTACCGAACCCAAGGAATGGAATATCGAGATTGCGGCCGTTATCAAACACACACACACAGAGATAGAGAGAGAGAGAGAGAGAGAGAGAGATGTTATGTGATGGCAGACGAATCGGTGTGACGCATCTGCCCTGAGACTTGCGACTTCAATATCCTAATCTCCTCTTGCAATATATTTACCTTCTCTTCAAGGTGAGGTAACATATTCACTTTATCCTCTAGATTGCGCACGTAAGCCCACAGACCATCCATTCCAGACGAGAACATATTACTACCATCCCCGCTTCCTTGACCGTGACTGGACCCGCTTCCGCCCGCAGAAGTGGAGAGGGATGGGCCTGTACCACTTTGACCAAACGAGCTTGTAGGTTGACCTACTAGGTGTCTTGCCTGTGCCAGAGACTCCCCTATTTGTGATGACTGCTGCGTACTACCAGCTTGGCTTGCTAAGGTGAATCGTGGGTCTGGCGGAGGCTGCCCATGTATTGCTGGTAGGTGAGCTGGAGGGCCTGGAGGGGCACCGTGATGTTGGTGATGATGTGGATGGTGGTGTTGAGAGGACGTGGATCCTGGGACGGGAAGTACCGGTGGGGTACTACGGCCACCAGGTTTCCTGCCAAACTGTTGTTGTTGCATCTGTTGTGTCAGGCTAGGAGATCGGAGTCGGTTACTGCTTCCGCTCCCGCCTGCACTATCCGAATGTCCCAGTTGGTGCGAGAGGATCCCGACGGGGCTTAACGGTTTCGGACTTTCGGTCATTCCGCCCTGTGAAAATATGGACGAACTTCCAGCACTTACTGTTGCTGACGACGCGCTTGTCATGGTAGTATTCGGGGCACCCGGGCTCGTTTGTACCCTTGGTGATGTGGCGCTCGGGCTACTACCCTGAATATTCGGTGGAAACAATCCTCCACTGACACCAGCTACTCCACGTCCTCTTGCTGGTGGATATGTGCTGGGATGGTGCTGGAATTCGCCCTGATTTGAAGACTGGCCTTGTTGACCAGAGCCACCGATGTCGTGCGTTTTAATACTGGGCAAACTCATCTGCCTCCCCCTCTCTTCCGCAAGGTCGTCATCTTCGTCAATTTCTCCGGTGTCATCTCCGGTGAAAAGCAAACCGTCCATACCGTCGTCATTGTCACCATGCATACCCTCTTCACCTGCACGAGAACCTTCTCCATATTCTTCGTCCCCAAACCCTCCTATACTTGTCCTTCGTCCTGCACATCCTCCCTGCCCTTTCGAGTGACGCGCAAGTGCATCGCCTCGAGCAAACCGCCGCCCACACTTAGGGCAAATGTGAGGTCTTTCGCCGGTATGCAGCTTTGTATGCCGTTTTAGATCGTGCAGTCGCCTGAATCTTGCCTGGCATGTCTGACAAACAAACGGTTTCTCTTGGCTGTGCGTAAGGAGATGGCTTTTAAGGTTGTGGTGACGGGTGAACGCTTGATGGCAATATTGGCACTTGTGCTTTCCGGACCCTTTTGCTGCTGATGGAGATGACGGATTCCAGGCAGGGTTTGGCATACTATCTGCGCGAGTATAGGGCGGCATCTCCCCGCCAAAATCTAAGGAATTGGGGAAAGTTTGACTCCTTGGGATTCTGTCTTCGGATCTTGCCGATCCCGGGTCTGGCCGTCCAAGCTCAGTATGGTCTCTTGTCTCTGTGCCGGGAATGGTTGGACCAGCAGTACCAGTATTAGTAGTAGTCGCTGTGGGTGCAGCGGTCTCCGGGTTACCAAGGCTTGACATACTGACGGGACTAGATTGTGAATTTTCGTCGATTTGCATTGGCTCTGGTATAGATATTGAATTTGCCACAGCCTCCATGCCTTTGCTCATCGTATTCGTAGCTGTTGGCGCATCGCGAGGCCTGCTCATTTGAGGATTGGGTCCCAACAATGCCCCGAGAGCTACCGCCGCCGGATTATCACTCTTCTTCCTAGCTTCCTCACGTTCCTTCTCCTGTCGACGACGACGTTCATCTGCCATCGCAGCTGCGCCCGTAAGTGGGGCCGGAGCTGGAGAAAATCTCGGCGACATCGCTGCTGCTATATCCTTGGGCGATTTGGGTACTGGTGATGCTTTCAGTGAAGCGGTCGCTATCGAAGTAAGGGTTGGAAGCTTAGGCGATTGATCGTAAGTGTTGGGTCCGGTGAGCTTACGTATACTCTGATTCTCTGTATCCGAAGCGGATAGGGCACTTGGAAGGATCGAAGGTGAGGCGATCGAGGAGGGAGTAGTAGGAAGGACGTTTGTAGAGATAGAAGGGACGGCGTGTACGGTCGCGCCGGCCGTACTTGTGACAGGACCGTAGTCTGATGCCATGAGGTATTAAGGCGAGTAATTCAGCCTTACGAATACGGGCGCTCAAGGCGAGGTAGGTAGTTGGGGTAGATAAAGGTTGTAGCTAGTATGAAATCGCTTCGCTTGCTGATGAACATGTATACAAGTAGATCCAATCGCTACTATACAGTCGCCGTGATCCTATCGCAAAATGAAGCGCACAATATCTGGGAGGAAAACAGCGTCAGTGGACTGTTAATGTTTCGAGTGAAGCCTAGTTTCGAAGTCTTCTCAAGGCTTGAAACTGATGTGATATCGAAAAACTAACAAGTAGATCTGCAAAATGGTCTTCGACTCGGTGTCAAGTGTAGGAAACTCCAAGTCCTTTGAGAATATTGAAACGAGCCGTTGCCTAGGCTGTTCAAATGCCCTTAAAATGTTAGCCTCAACTAATTTCTATTTTTTGCATTTGATTCGAGGCCCCGGAAGGTGCCCGGCTTGGTTGGGGTAATACAAAGCGATGATTGGGTTTAATGCAGTGTTAGGGCATCTGAGGCTGAGGATGAGGCTTCTTGCCCGAGTGCGGGCAGCGGGTGGATGAGTGAGTAAACGCCACCAATGGGCGCAAGCAGGTGGTTTATTGTGTAGTACATGAAGCTGCTCCTCAGTCCATGTAAGGGTAGGCTGACTGTCCCAATGCGCGATTGCAGAAAAAAATTAAAATCATGACAAGCGAGTAACAATGCGAGGATGCATCGTGTTGTGGTTGAGTGCGGTGGAGTGAGGCGCAGGAAGCTGAAAGCTGACCACGCGCAACGCCATCTAGACCCACCTCAATTATGACAAAATAGCCAAATCCGACTCGTTCCACAGCAGGCACTGCGTCGCAAACGATGCGGTCTAGCGGTAGCAGCGTTCTAGTAGCTCGAATGGTTCGCCGCGTCGAAAGTTATAGAAAGGACAGCGGGCGCCGCAAACATCTCTGCCGAACGAGGTATGTATGTGTCTATGGGGTGTGGCTTGAGGATCGTGGCGACAGCGAAAATCGATCGATGTGAAGCTCCTAGCTTATCCGAGTGAGCTTCGAAAGGAATGGATAGACGTTGCTGATTAAAGATCGCTGCATTGAATCCTTCACACGCTTGTAGCCCGGTCCGTACTCTATCGCGACCTTGTCGTCAGCTTCCCAGCCATGCCTCAACCTAAGCGTGCTCACAGCATGTAAATGCAACGAGGGAACTAACCCGACTGAAGCGCGTATATGTGAGTCTGCCCTAAATTGACTAATGCAGCAAAACCGAATGCATGTAGAGTCTGCCCTGTCCGTCTTCGCAGGGCCGGAGGAGAGAAAAGGAAACCGGCGTGGAGAGTTGAGAATGAGAGAAGGTTAGGCGTGAGGCGCGAGGCCGCTGAGTTGACTCGTACCTTCAGCGGCGTCGAATGATGTAGTACCAGCCAGTGTGCCTGTCGAGTTGTGGCTGGCTCTTGTCACAGCCTCGCCTCAGCTAGTGTGCTCGCGAGTGGGAACGGCAGGTTTTTTTTGGGTCCTTCGTTCTTGTATTTTGGATGTGCGCAGCAGCCAGGCTTGCCCAACAAGGAAATATACGCCACACTGGACAATGCACTGCCAAACAAACCGAACAAGTGGACCGCGCGAGATCCTTTTCAGCACACACAAGAGCGGCAATGGGGGTGCTTATTTGAACCACCCGCCGGATTTGGGGGAGTACTCCGGAAGTACGGCAGTACAACGTTTCTCTTCGGTGCGAAGTGGTATGGTGTCTTCGCGGCAGTTAAGGATTGAACTCGATCCCAGTGCTATATCACAATTACAAAGGCTGAAGCCTTCGCTTAAGGGGAACCTCTCAGGTCGCCACTGATCCTCCTCAGACACCAATCAGATCGCTCATCTGGAGCGCTGCCGCACAAAGCAAAGTATCTCTTCGCCATACTTCTTACTCGATACAAGATGTAGCCTATGCAATTTACAGTACATGCGCCTTAGATGTGCTTCCACCATGCATATAAACAACCAAAAGCAGTAAGATCAGCGGGCGGTACCGCCAACAGCGGCGGCCCATGGAACATCGTGGAAGAGGCCACAGGCCCGGATTTGCCCATGAAGATCCGGGCAGCGGAATCGGGGCTCGTAGCAAACAGCCCGTATAGCCTGGGCAGCAGGGCAGAATGTGGCGGAGTCGCCATGAACCTATGCCCTCGCTCGGGTTTTCCTTGTAATCCTGCCTAACCATTTCTGTAGGAAATGCGGAAGCCCACATCATGTACAGACTGTCGATCGACTAAATGCGGTGCTGCCTTATTGGCCATGTTTCACGCTTCGATGCAAAGCATGGATCACGAAGTCCAATAGGAGCGGTCGCAAGGAGTCCTTTCATATTCACTGGGGGCTCGTTGACGTCGTCATACCGAAGTATCCTCACCTGGTCCGACTGGGGCGTGAGACTATCACGATGTGCCTTTAATCTTTGCCGGTGCATTGTTGTTGATCCCTGTGTGCTCATGCCCATAATGATCGCTTCATCTCCGCAAAACGCTGATCATAAGCAAGCCCGGTACGTCGACCGGCTGGGCGGGCTGTAGAAATGCATGAGATGGTGTGGTACTATAGACTGGATGCGTAAATTCCAATGTAGGATCGGCAAGTCCGGATCTAGTATACGATCAAGTGATGCAGAGCCCTGAGTTTGTGAATACGGCACGAAGTATGCAATGTTCGTTTTCCGTGCCGGATCGGGATCTTTTCTGAAACGGCATTGCAAGGAGTGCCGGTGTTCGTTCGGTGGCTTGTGATCCTTCAACTTCAGATTAGATCTCAAGTCATCGTGGCGTAGTCTTCAAAGGTCCACGTTGCGACCGGGGGGCTGGCGACAGTCTAGTAAGGATAGAACCGAAAGAGGCAGAATTTATTACAGGCAAATTGCTGGATTAAATATTCATGTAAGATAAAAATGCACATTTCGAAGCACGCGTCAAGTCTCCTAAACGCCCCCGAAAACAGCGATCCATCACCAAAGTAATTCAAGAAAAATCGTCCTTCCCAGAATTCCTGCTCTTCGCCTCCTCCAGCGCTCTCTTCATCCTTGCAGCATACTCCGACCCCTCACCGCCAATCGAAGCCCGAGGGGCACCAGCAGCGGCAACAGCACTGCCAGGAGTACTGCCAGTCGGGCCACCAAGTTTCTCCAACTCCGGCAAAAGCGCCGTAATCTCATCATTAGCTTTCTTAAAATCGTCCTTGACGACCGACAAACGATGAGCCAATTCCTTGGACAGTTGCTCCTGTTCCTTCGCTTTATCATCTTGGATCTTCTTGATGACGTCTGGACCTTCGTTATGTAGTTTAGCGGCCATCAGGGAGACAGCAAACTCAGCGTCGACAACCTCGACGTTCGCATCGTGGAAGATCTTCATGAGATCTTCTGACGTGGAAGCTAACTTGCCTAGGGCGATTTGGCCAATGTAGAGCTCCAAGTAAAGCGCCCAGGCGTCTCCCAAATATTTTGCAATTGCAGTAGGAGGTAACGCTTCTGTGATCTTGTGTACTTCCTGTGAGATATCTTCCATATAGTCTAGAGATTCGCGGAGTGCCCTCATTGTGCTTTGCTCGATAATGTGGTTGAACCGTCTAGCCCTATCCCCTTTCTTGCGCGCAGAGTCTAAGTTCGACTTCTTTTCCGCTTCTTCGAAATGCTTCTCCATCTTCTTCACTTCGGCAATGTTGCCGGCCGAGTAAAGAGGCTGAATTACAATCTTCTTAAACCGCTTATCTCTTTCCACAATAACCTTCTGAACCTCTCCATGAAGTCCTTCAATCTTCTGGTGCAGTGCCACGAACACTGTCATAATCTGCGACATCTCAGGCATTTCATTTTGTGAGTCTAGTGCGTCTCTCCCTGCGGCCGCACCCTTCATCAACTCGGTACACTGTGCATCCTGTTCCATTAGTTGCTTAATACCGCCCTGAAAGTGATTGTAAGCGCGCTCAAACACGTCTGTCACGAAGCTGTCGTATTCTTCCTTGTCTTCCTTTGCCTTCTTCCTCCGTTCCGACTGCTTAAAATCCTCCTCCAGAGCGCTAATATCACCGTACCCTATTTGGTTCTCTGAGAATAGGTGGTCCGTGTGTTCTTCTTGCTCCTCCTGCCTGATTATTCGTTCTTTGTCGTTAGCTTCGCGAACCTTTTTTGCTTTTACTTCCCACATAGTAATAGCATTGCTAGTGAAGTAGGAGTCGTCTGGCATAGTCTCTAGAACTGTAGTAATAGGAGTAATAAACTTATTCGTATCTGGCTTCTGGCCTCTATTCAGAGGTAAGGTCTGCTTCAGCCCCTTTGAGAGATCCAGTCCTTGCAGCTCACCTATCGAGCTCTGTCTCTTCCCCGCAGGAACGGCGGCTTTCTTTAAGGCAGAGTCAATAAATTCTTCGGGGGTCCTGCCTAATGGAGCCGCTCTTCCTCGACCAGAACCACTATCCGTAGTTCCTCGACGCATAGGAGCATTGCCTCTATCTCCATTACTGTCGCCAATGAAAACTTCAGGGTGCTCATGAAAGCTAGTTGATCGAGCACCGCGAGATGCCGAATCAAGGGAAGCCTTGCGTAAAGGAGCAGGCCCCCGTCCCGTCACTGAACCAGCGCCGGGTACAGCATCGGAACTCAGAGACTGCTCAGGTACGAAGGGCCTATATTGATCAGACATCTTACTGGTATTCGCAGGGATCGAATTGTACTTTTCCGCTGCGGCGTTAGCAGCAACTGTAGCCGGAGGCGGCACATAGGGTCTGTATGCAGGCTCTGGAGACTTCGCTCCTCCAGGCCTAAATGGCTTATATCTGGACTTGCCTGGGGACCCACCCGCGCCCGATCCCATATCAATTTGCTGGCTCGGAGTTGCCGGTCTAGATCTCTCCTTGGGCTTTGTAGGTGGCGAGGAAGGGCCGTGAACTACTGCGTATGCTGGTTCAGATTCGATAGCAATCGGAGCGTTCCTCCCTGGCGATTGTGGGTCATTAACGGGCAGTGATGGGCGTTTGGCTACGGTAGCTGCAAGACCTAGCGTCGCTCGAACATTTGAGCTAGTAGCGGGTGATTGAGACCTCAGTCTTGATGCACTAGCTGGGTTGTTCTGGCGCAGAATCGGCCTTCCACCAGGACTAAATTCGACGTCATCGTTTGAAGGTTTCGATACGTCTGTAATAACTGGGTTAATTTTAGGTGACCTGCGAACGTCCGACGAATTAGACAGTACTTGACGGGCACCGGATGCAGCAGGGCTCAAATCTCTCTTGCTATCCTCCTTCAGGCCAATACTTGCATGATAGCGGTGTCCTCTAAGCCGAGACTCTTCCATCATGAAGTTCATAAAAATATTAGTTCGCTCCTCGTCTGATGCAGCCAATGCCTCCTTATTGACCATATCGGCGTATCGCTCAAGAGACAATCTGTACCAAGGATCGAGCTTAGGATACAGGTCCGCAACAGTTTTCGGCTCGGGGATCTTGACGATCTTCTGATCTGGATGAGTTGCGCGTGGCGTATCGTCCTCTCCGTGACGAGGGATTGCCTGGACGCTGCCAGTATCCACAACAACGCCTTTCGAAGTGGCAGGCGGAGACGCTGGCATGTCGGTCTGCTGAGGACGTAAAGCAGCAGCCGCCACCTGATGCTCTTCAGGATGAACGGGCCAGCCACCATCATCTACCACAAAACTCTGCGCGTTACTAGATGTTAGTTGAGGTTGAGCTGGCTGAGGGCTAATGACAGTCTGTCGAGCCGCAGCGTGATCCGGCCATCCACCATCATCCATTACAAACGTCTGGCTCGTGGCTGGTGGACCGGATGAAGGAGGAGTCTGGGCCGGTACATTGCTTGTAGTCCCATGAGGACTAGTAGCGGTCTGTTGGACAAGGGTCTGCCCCCCCCACCCACCGTCATCCATCACGAAACTTTGACTTGTGGCTGGTGGCTTAGATGACGACTGGGGTGGAGGTGAGACGGCTTTTGCATCAGGAATAGGACTAGTCACATTCTGCTGGGCTTGAGCTTGCTCCGGCCATCCACCATCATCCATCACGAAAGTTTGGCTCGCAGCAGGTGGCTGCGACTTCCGCCTTTCAGCGAAAGTTTGAGTCGGAGGAGGGGACACAGTCGACGGCACCTGCTGTTGAGGGTGACCTGGCCAGCCATCATCAACAATGATGCTATGGCCAGGAGAGACCTCAGAAGCGGGTTTGCTAGTATCCTTACGTGGAATCGGTCGCGGCGTAGTAGGAGATTCTCCAGTAACTGGTGCAATTCCAGCCATGGAGATCTTGTGCTGAACAGGACTTGACCAGCTTCCGTCATCATGAGCAAACCTTTGCTGGTGCTCTGGCGGCCACGCACTGTGCTGTTGGGCTGTATTTTCTTGCAGCGAATGTGGGTGTGTTTGCTGATTCCAGGCTTGAATAACACCATCTATTCCACCATGTTGGTCAGAGCCTGTACTCACGTTTGAGACTAAACTTTGAGATCTGCCATAATGAGGATATGTGGGTGCGTTGCCTGGCGGCGGGGTAGGTGCATATTTCCTATCATCAGGCACAGTAGAATCGACGGATGCCGATCCTGGTCTGTGCATTTGCAAAGGCGCCGGTGCAGGAGGCGTAGGCCACACATCCGGTTCCTGATAGATCTGAGAAGCGGGCCGTTGTTCCTTCGCAGGCAAAGTTGGAGAAGGATGCGAAGGCAATTCAACATGATTTTCAGGATGGCTTATAGGAGTTTCTTGTTTCTTGGACGCAGTAACAGCAGTATCATCAACGCTCTCATCCTCCGCAGTATGGCCAAAGTGTTCCCAATCCCCAGGTCCTCCAAAACCGAGCGCAGAAGCCCCCAAAGCACTGGATGACCCTGCTGGCCTACCAGTATCTATTTTGTGCGGTGTAGGGGCCTGAGGTATATCAGAACTTTGACCCGCTTGCGGTGCAGATGCTTGTGTGGGTAGCGAACCTGCAACTGGCTGATGCTCACTCCCATGCACATTATTGTACGGCTGACTCTGGCCCTGATAAGGCTGCCGTCCTTGCTGTTGACTCTGATTCTGTATACCAGCTGCAGCAGGAGCTGGTTGTTGCTGTCCGTATTGATACTGCTGTGCTTGATTGTGCAACGGCTGTTGAGCGTGTTGCTGATCTCCCCATGCTTGCTGCTGCTGCGGCTGCTGATAGCTCTGCCCATTAGAATAATCTTGCGGAGAAATCTGTTGGGCTTGCTGTGGTTGCTGACTCCAAGAAGGCGGCTGCTGCTGTTGCGATTGTTGCACAGGGGGTGTTTCAGGTGGAATACCCGGCATATCGCCATGTTGAACAGGTCTCCAGCCCCCCACTTGCTGATTCCACTGTTCTAATCCAACTTGTCCTGGATATTGTGGTTGCACCGGTTGCGGTGTGAACCCGGGAGTTTGCTGTTGCGGCGGCAGTTGCTGCGGATAGGCTTGCGGAGTCTGGCCGGCTTGGTTCGGATCGTACTTCGACCCACCAGGCGCATAGTCAGGATGTAAGACTGGAGGAGTATACCTGAACTTCTTACCGCCAGCAGGTGGTGCGAGTGGAGCATGTTGCTGCTGCTGCCATGCTGGGACTTGAGCTGCAGAAGGAGGAGGTGGAACGTAAACGCCTGGTTGAGGATTGGTGTTAGCAACTTGATAAGCAGAGACGCCCTGACCAGAGAGAGACGGGGCAATATATGCAGGTTGTGACTCATTAGGGCTGATTTGCCACGGGCTGGCCGGCGTTGCGGGGTCTACTGGCGGGCTGACGCTTGTCGCGTTGTACTGCTGGTTATAGTTCTGCTGTTGTGCAGGGGCTTGAGTTGCCGGTGGGAAGTAACTCCCTCCAGGGGATTGCGATGGCGGCGGAGGCGCAGCGTTGCTGTACTGTGCTGGCGGCTGCGGGGTCTGCCCGAAGTCCTGAGATTGATGGGTTTGATGCCCTTGATATGGCTGTTGCTGCTGCTGCTGTGGCTGCGTATTCTGACTCTGTGTCTGTGGCTCATAGCGATGCATGGGGGGCTGTTGTGAGTACGGAGGATGTTGAAGCTGTGCCTGCTGGTTCTGCTTTACCTCCTCCTGGTATCCTTGGGGCACTGGAGGTGGAGGTGGAGCTTGAGTTTGATTTTGATTTTTTCCGTAGTAGTCCGGCTGCTGGTACTGTGCGCTCGCACCCTGATTGGGTTGTCCCGGTGCAGAATATGGGGATTGATGCTGCTGAGGCGTCTGATGCTGCTGAGGCGGCTGCAAGCTGGCCTGCGTCTGCACTGGGGACGAATGGATTTGGCCTTGGGGGGAATAGATGACACTTGCGGGTCGGTTGTTCCCTATTGAGCTAAGAGGTCTGGGCTGTGGCGGAAATTGTGGGTGAGTTCCTGTCTGGCCTGGAAGGGTAAAGCTTGGGGGATAGATGGCTGATGACAGTCTTACCGGCAACGGGGGTTTTGCCTGTGACCACAGTTGGTTCGCAGTCCCCTGGTTCTGATACTGGTCATACCCTTGACTTTGGGTAGCGGGGACGTTTTGATTGTACCCGGTACTCGCTGTATTATATCGCGTGGGACTGACAGAAGGCTGCTGGCCGCCCGGCATAGGCCCGTACTGGCTCGGATTGTAAGCCGCCGCTGCTGGGAGGGGGGCCGAGGACGGAGGGGCGGGCACTGCCCATGACTGCGATTGAGTTTGCTGATGTCCCCATTGGCCTTGAGTTTGAGCGGGGGTATTGAAGGACGGAGGAGGTGGCGGCGGTGGCGGTGGAGCTTGGTATTGATAAGAGCCTTCAATTACCGCAAGAGAAATTAGCATATCGTGAAGTGCAGTAAGAGGTCCATTTGGGAGCCGCGAGGCTTACTGCCTGTGTTTGGGTTGATTCCGGTCGCTGTCCCCGGTGCTATTGCACCAAATCCGCCCTGCGCCGGAGCACTGGAAGCCTGGTTGTAGTTGTACTGTCCAGCTTGGGGATTCGGCGTCGATACGCGTGGACCTTGATATGGCGGCGGCACATTATACAAGTAGTTGGACATGATGATCCAGCAGCCTTGAAGAGATAAGGAGGAGAGGTTCGAGGCGCGTAGCTGCTGCAGCTGATGCTGCAGTTAAAGAGCACCCCGTACTGTTGTGCAGAGATGGGAAGCGTACGCAGTATGAGCGAATATGCATGTCTCATTTATTAATTAGCGCCAAGTTCCCGTGTTCTTCGGGCTGAGCCTCCGTGCTTCGCTGCGCCTCCCGACCGCGACAAACTAGCCATTAAAGGTCCTAAATATCCCTGTCCCATTGATGGGTCACTTCATGAGCTTATATCGACACCCGATCCACCACCCCACAATTATTTGTTATTGTTGTGAATTATATTTGAATCAGTGTCAAGGACTGCTGGTTTCCTGCACTGCCCTCCATTTGAACGAGTGCAAGTGAAATTCAGTATCTATTCCCCACGCCCCACGAGTAAACGACGTGAGGAAAGAACCGGCCACAAGCCACACAGCTCTAACACCACGATAACCTAGTCATTCCTGTAAATACACAGAGGAGGTAGAATTATTGTGTTTTCCTATAACCGCCTAACCATGATACTACATCATTGCTTTGGGCTGTCAATATTAAGCGCCACCGTCATCTTCCGCTTCAACTCTGACTATGATTTCCTCAAGGAATCCCTCAAGAAATCCGTCAACATCACCTCCCATCCCTACCGGAGCGTAATTATCCCACTGCTCAATTTCCTTAAAGATGCCAGCAGCCTTAATGACCAGTCTTTTCAGCTTATCGTGTGCGCGTCGTCGTTGTTGATCCAACTGCTGAGTAGCAGTGGTAGAGCTTGGATTTGACTGGCTCGCGTGGAACAAGGTGTTGAGGTGATAGGTGCGACGCTGAAGAGCCGCCTCAAGGGCGGGAAGGACGACTCCATTGAGAGCGGTTAGTTCATTGGCCTGGGGCCTATTCACATTGCCTGAATCGACAGATACTGAACGAGAAGAATCATGCGAACTTCGCTCCGGTTGATAATTATGATGTCTTGAAGAGGGTTGAGAAAGAGGCTGCTGGTATGACTGAATACTAGACGGAGGAATGAAGGACGGCAAAGGTTGCTGTTGGATATGAGGCAAAGGTTGTTGTTGAACAGGTCGAGTCGAGGAAGACTGCGAGGGTAATTGTTGCAGAGTCTCTCCAGGTACTCGAAGAGGGCCTCCGAATTGTGGGAGTGGCTTGTTCTTGGATGGTGTTGGCGGCGGCTGCTGCCGTTGTTGTTGTTGCTGTTGCTTTGGAGGACTCTGTTGGGGAGGCTGACCAGAATGGAAATACGGTTCGCCATAGGTGAACTTCGTGGGAGGATTCCCATTACCTCGATTACCTTGCCCAATTTTTAAGTCCCTCATATCCACTGCCAAGGAATGCTGCATGTATCTATCGTAGTCTGATTCTAGGTTTTTCTGAGGCATTGCGGAAGGCTCAATATCCCATTTATTTTCAGGTGCCTCAAGGCGATGGTTAAACATAGCTCCACTTTTCTCGGGAGACGGTGGAAGGGGAATATTTGCTGGCGCACGAAGAGCGGTGGGAGAATATGGTTCTGACGGAAGTGGTTTCCTTTGAGGCGAAATAGCCCTCGGCTCGTTCGTAAGAGGCGCATTAGCTGCCTTGACCGTATCACCTGAAGCATATCCTGAATCCTTGGCACCATGGCCAGGCTCAAGTTTTGATTTTAGAGCTTGTTGCACCGCATTCCGGTTGGGAGTCTCCTCTATGATTTGTGATCGTGCATTGGCAGCAGCGGCGTTCATTGCCTGGAGACCCGCCCCTCTCCCTCCCAATTGCGGCCTGATTGTCCCAAAGTCCCAAAGATCGTCATTATCAGGAGCTCTGGAGCTTGCTTGGTCGTCCCTATACTCTTCTTCTTCCTCAGAACTATCATGGTTAGCATTTACCGCAGCCCAGCGCTCATAACGTTCAATGAGCTCCGTCAAATATGTGGTTTTCTTGGCCCTCCGAACAAATGGATGCTTTAGAAGCTCCTTCGCAGACGGCCTTTCTCTCGGGTCTCGTTTCAAACAGAGCTCGATGAAATCCTTGAAAGCCTTTGTGAAATTACCCTCTAGCACAGGAGGTGGATTCTTCGGGATTAAGAACAGGACTTTCATGGGGTGAATATCGGAGTATGGAGGTTCTCCATTGGCCAATTCTAGTGCAGTTATGCCCAAAGACCAGATGTCCGCCTTGTGGTCATAACCAGACTGTTTTATGACTTCAGGTGCCATCCAGAATGGCGTGCCGACGAAGGTGTTCTTTTTGGTCATAGTAGCGGACAGCTGTCCTGAAACACCAAAATCTGCGAGCTTTACTTGTCCATTGGACCCTAGTAATACATTGGCCGCTAGAAAACGAAGGTTAGTATTACGGTAACCATATTGTTGTCTTGGGTTTCTCGCACTGACCTTTAATATCTCGATGTAGTTTATTGTCACCGTGCAAGTACTCCAGCCCCATCAATAGCTCCCGAAGTATGATGGTGATATACTCCTCCGGGATCAAACCCGGCTTCATGAGATCACCACAGCTTCCTCCCGAACAATACTCCATAATGATCCAAAGATCGGAACCCTTGAGGTATGAGCCATAGTACTTCGTAACATAAGGAGAGTTCAGTTCAGAAAGGATGGAAATCTCTTGAATAATATCCTCGACTTCGTCTTCGGCATTCTCGACATCGATGACCTTGATGGCAACCGACTGGCCAGTGCGCTTATCGACACTGGTGGACGGCATCAGCGCTGCTCATCAATCCATATGAACAATACGGAACATACCCTTTGTAGACTTTGCCAAAGCTACCACCGCCTATTGTCGTGTCAGAAGGCACTGCGCATGGACAATAAGGTCAGGCTTTGTTTGCCATACCTATGCAATTTTGCTTTGTGTACAGAGTCTCCGGATCAACGGAACCGGTCATAAAGCCTCCTGAGGAACCACTAGAAGAGTACGACATGCTGTGTCGAGATAACTACGAATGCTAGCACGAGAAAGGGTGGTCGCCGTTGGTCGTAAGTTCGCTGTCGAATTGTCTTCAGTGTGGAAGAGTTCGCGTGTTTACACGTCCCAGTATGTGCGGAGCGACCTTGGAATGCTGCTGATTCGCGAGAAACGCGGGTGTCTAGCCCTACGGCCTAATCGAGTATAAAAATTGATAATCGGCTAGGCTTTCATTCGAGATCGTCTACCCTGGAGAGTCGTATTATTCGTAAGGCTTCGTGCAAGGCGAAAGATGAACGTCTCTGGTGCTCTGTTCCTCTAGAAACAGAAGCGAATTCGTAACGAATCGTGGCTATGCGTGAATCATTAATAGTCTATCTCGAGCACTGTACAGTGTAGTTCAACTGAGAAAATATCTCTCGAGCACAGGACGTTGACTCAACAGTACTCAGTCCTTAAAACCGCGTTATGTTTGTCAAGAGTCCTCTCAGTCAATTGGCGGACCCTAATTGTGCGCGTAAGGCCAAAATAAAGTTTCCAGGCACAATTTACGGAACCGCCGAGTTATGCTGTCTCAGATCTGCCTGCTTGGGCTAGAAGTTCAACTAGAGATTGGGCCCCGACGCAAGAGTGGTCTAGCCCTTGCGTTGTCCACAGAAAGGTGTCTCCCTATCTTCGACCCGCGAGTCGGGCCGTTGGTTGCACTATTAGGGAGTCACGTATGGGGTTACGGTGGTAGATTTTGAACGGGCGTTGATTCGAGTAGGAGACTCGGGTGCTAATATGCGGGCGTGCTTTAGCGTGCATATCTTGCGCCGTGCCTTGCAGGGGTTCGCTCTACGATCTCCCAATTAGCGAGCATCATTTGACCGCCGAGCACCTTTTGCCGAAAACACCAAATAATCTGGTAATTTTACAAGGGAAAGTCAGCTCAATAAAGTCCGTTGGGGAAGACTTTCAATTTGCGTAATCCCGATGTCAATTTACTTCTAGCCACGAACCACCAGACACTGTGATGGAACGAAGACCGCCATCTCACGGCCACAAGCACGTTAACGCTCATACAGAAACATTCTAATAAATGCAAGAGAACCATTGGAGAACCGTTATGCCATCCCTCTGTAGCAAACCCCGTTAAAATACCACAGCCGTGAGGCTAGAAAGTGAAAAAAGACCCATTTCTGTTTCTCCAACTGATCTATTCCTCGAGGAATTCCACCATAACGGTCTGATTCTTCAAGCCAGCCTGCTCGATAGACATGTTAATAGAATCCATCAGATTCTTCCCCATACAAACAAGTTCGAACTCCACACCTATCTTTCCTTCCAACGGCTCAGCTTTTAGCCACTCGTAGATACGCGATACCAGGTCCGATAAGGCAAATCTCCGAATGACTCTCCCGCCAGAATGTCTAAATTGTATACGGGTAACAGTTGCCGAGTTCGCAGGTGGTTCGATATGGGGGTTGGCCGACGAGATACGAGCGAACCGAGAACTGGACGTCTCCGCAGATTCGTTCCCATTGGTTTCCGGAGCCTCCAGATCCATCAAATCCTCGTCATTAGCCAGCTGCTGGGTTTGCTGCGCCTTCCCTTTGCCCTTATCGAGATGCCCAGTACTTCTCGTCAAGGCATCCGGGTCGTCATCCCGTGGACTCGCAGGGATTCCATTGCTAGCCGCCATGCTAGCTTGCAAAGCCATTTCCAGCATCTCGTCCTCCGTCATCCGTGCCACATCCACGGCCTTCTTCTGAGCTGGCTTCCGTACCGCAACAGGGTTCTTCGCGTTAGCTTTAAGGCTATATCGGTCCAAGAATTCATGTAGTTGCATTAGAAATTCCAACGCCTTAGGCACTGGAGGTCCCGACCACACCTTTACTTGCTCACCCGTTCTCGGGTCGACGATGGCGATATGCGGGTAGCAGTCTTGGTTGTCTCGAGCTTGGAAGTAGTACTGCATATATTCCCTGCCATGAGGGTCGTCTTTATTGTATTGCATGAAAATGAAGTTTTCCTTAACTGTTTCCATGATGCGCGGGTCTTTCCAGATGTCGCGATTCAAAACCTGGCAGTCGAAGACCGCCGGATCCTGAACGTTGACGATTATCCACTTCTCCTCGTCTCGGCCCTGCTGTCTAGCTGCATCCCAGGGAAGGTGGCACATCAATTCGAACGGTGGACGAAACATTTCAGCAAGCATAGATGCTTTTGAAGATGTTTCTGAGGCGCCACCTGTCGTGCGTGAAAGGACTGCTCGCCTAGTAGAAGGGTCCGCGCCCTCTTCCCAGATGTTCGTAGCGACAGGTCGTTGGTTGAAGATTCCAGGTGCTGGGAAATGTTAGAAAGATGACTTATTAGAGTAAATGAGCAAGGCGTTGCTGGGATTACCTCGCGACGATGTTCCTTGTGGTGTCCTCCCTCTTAGTTGCGACATGATAGCGTCTCTCATTCCAGGGTCAGATGGGCCCCATTCTGGACCGCCAACGAGGGTTTCTCGGATCCTAGCTATAGGTGCTCTAACTCCGTCACTGTCAAAGTTCCCAGCCATATCACCACCCGCATAGAGTTCCTCCTGCAAGCGACGTGCCATGGCTTCATCGCTCTCTTCTAGGCTCTGCCTCCCACTTCCCCCATGAACCAGCGGCGGTGTTGCAGTTGCTGAAGCTCGGTGTGCGGGCGCAGTGCTATTACTAGCCGTCGGTTGAGTTCGCTGCTGCCAGCCAGTTATCTCCGGCTCGTCATCCTCTTCCATTTCCTCGTCCGAATCTACGTGAATAACGCCATCCGCATCAGCGTAGCCATGCGATGGCCTTGATTGCTGTAGTCTTTGGGGTGGCTGAGCCTCGCGCCGCGGAACAGGTGATCTCACTGTGGCATCTTGACCTTCGAGATCCATACCACCAGAGTCAAAGAAGAGCTGGATGGCTTGCTCGAGGTTGAAGTCTGTTAGACGTAGATACTGCTCAGCTTTCTGAGGCGTACTACCGGTGATGTTCATAAACTGGGCCTCGATATCGTCCATCTTGATATGATGCGACAGTGATGTTTGGTTAAGAGAGAAGGCTGTCGGGTTGTGGCAATGTTTAGGTCTAAGCGCTGAAGTTGTCGAGCAGAGCCGCGTGATAATATCAAGGTTGGCAGAAAGGTATCGTGCTCGGGCAAGGTGACTTCATTCACCCACCTCTCAATAAGTACAAGTAAGTACAATAATAACACTAGCTGAAAAGAAGTGGAGTGTCTGATGAAGAGGGGCGCAGGCTGATAGCACTACAAACACCTTATTTAGAGACTTTGGAGTGTTAAAGTGAATGCTATCCGTACCAAGACGTTACCGACTTGTCTGGATGCTGGCAAAACTGACGCCAATCACTACGGAGAACGCGGTAGCAAAATTTGCTCGACGAGGTTAGGTAGCCACATGAGATTACGTAGTTTGCCGTGCCACACAGGGCAAACAAAATATCAAAAAAAAAACCAAGACTTCAGTAGCCCATTCTTACCCAGGTCCCAACAGTATGCATGCAATTGGTCTGAGATGACACTAAGTACGTACCAGCACGTCTGTATGCACAAAAATTCCCGAGGTTTGGGACCTGGTTCCACATAGCTGTAGGTGTGGAGCTGCGGTGAACTGTTCACAATCAAACAGACGCGTGGGATACTGCAACTCTGATAAAAGCATCATGTGGTCATATATACAAAACAGTTCACAGGTTATGGGACTAACTTCGCCCCCCCCCCCGACGTGCATATCAATCGTGTAACACGATAACCGTTATATTATGAGTGATTTTGATGGGCTTGAATACTGAGAAATCTATCTAAAGGAGAAATCTAAGCTGTGAACACTATCTGGACTCCTTTTGGCACAGCTCTAGTAGTTGCATTGACCGCTGAAGTGTCGCCCCAACAGATGATGATCTCTCCTTGGCAATAGCAATGTCCAGCTCACCCCGCGCAACAGACAAGAGCTTCATGGGCATTCGATCTTTGTAGAACTTTCCCACAAGTTTGGCTAGTGATTCTAGTGCGTCCGCTCTCTTATTACGAACAGCTTCAGCACCATCTCCAAGAGAGCCGATTCCTTTTAGCATGCCTAGCAGCAGTTCGTCCGAACGACTACCTGGAAGCGTTGCCGAGGAACCTGCCGCACCCATCTTATCTAAAATAATCTTTATTCCATCAACTGTGATAGTCTGGATAGTTGTTGTCGCCAATTTTGATGTTTTCTCAGTAACCTCGAGAATTTTCTCCAGCCGAGACGCAAGTTCTATATCGCCAGTTTAGAAATCGTTTTATTTGAAAAAAATGGAGCTCTTGTTTCTTACCTGAGTCCTTGGCGTAGATTAGGTTTAGAGACCGAAAAAGTGCACCTATTCCGTCCGCAATGGCGAGTTCCTGTCTGCTCATTGTGAGTTTAGGGGTATGGCTCGGCCTATGAGCACTTACAATGTTTTTGACGAATGACCTCCACCTGCAGAGTCAATATCCATGCTACTGCTCTCACCTAAATTGGCTTCTAAGGTCGAAGTCACGATGCAGTAAACCTCCTGGAAAAGGTCAACATCGTCCCTGGTTTCGGTATATTCCCCAAGCAGCCTGAGGGCATGCTGTTGGTACGCAAGATTGTTTCGTTTCACTTCCCGGAAGACGATCTAAAGAAGGCAGTGTTAGCACTACAGCTTCAGGTCTCAGTACAAGGTTTCAATCGTTTGTCTAAAATTGTCGAAGAGTCTCACCTTCGTAATCTGGCTCCCTATGTCTGGATTTTGATTCCACAGCGAAGAAGCCCTCTTTGTAAAAAGAACAAGTGCTTCTAAAACTTTCTCTTTGCCGTCCCAAGTCTTGCCTCCGATAGCTTTTTCCAATGCCGGCCACACTTTCTCCGCGTTAGATAAGCTGAGTTCGGTGCCTACAAACATTAGAATTACGGAGAAAACAGTGTAGGTATCTGTTCAAACCTGCTGATACAACTACGTCTGCAATTGCGAGAGCTGAAGCATGTTTTACAACCCAGCGGGGAGACTCTAAATGGGAAGTCCCAAGGTTGAGAATTTCCCGGAAATATAACAGCACCGCTCGGGCGCCGCCAACGTTTTCAGACCAAGTCTTTTCGAAGTACTCCCGTACGTGTTCATCAGAGTCATGTTTTGCGATGAAGGCGAAAGGAAGAAAGTCGACGGCCAGATGGGAGAATCGATCGGTAGCGCTGCGCTAATTTAATAACTAATTCACAACAGCAAAAGTGGAGAAACTATACTGACAACTTAGAGATAGAGTACGCGATGTCCCCTGATACAGATCGTCTTTTCTCATCTTCGATCGTTAGCATAGGATTCTCGGGCAGTTCCTGCGGCTCACAGTGTTACCTTCTCCAGTAAAATACAAGGTTCTGCAAAATTGAGCGAGCGTCAATATCTGGTCATCTGAAGCAACTCTACATAAGTAGCCGGCGGCCGTAGCATAAGAACTCGAAACAGTGTCGTTACGATCGAGAACAACTTTTTGAATGGTTTTCACGAATGAATCTGCATGAGGGCGAAACAAGAAGTTGTGGCGCGTCGAAAGCGTAACAAGGACCCTACTGCAGCCGATCTGTATTGTGCACATCCTGTCAGTCTGGTTCTCTCCTATTTCAAATTAAGAACCGACATAAAAATTCCTTGAAAAACTGTGACCTCAAGAAGTTGAAATGCAACCTAAAGTTACTACTCACTTTTGAAGGCATGCCGACAGATTGCTTAATGGCTGTTTGCAAAGCTGGAACCAACTCTGACATTGTCTTCTCGTCCACGAGTTCTAAGCATTTTTCAATGGCTTCCATCATCGGTGAACCTCGGATACTTGATAGTCGAACTGCATCAATCTGTACAATGTCAGCGTGTTCGATATAAGGTTGCCCACTATTCAAACCTTCTCCTCCGTCAAATTATATTTTGACGCATTCAAATGGAGATAATTGATGGTTTCAGGCTCCAGAGTACTTAGCAGACCAAGTAGGCGTGCAACAAGATCAGGAATATATGGACGGAGCGTGCTGCCGGCACTCTTGACTAACTTCAATACCGTGTCTTAAATTCAGGTCAGCTTGTTGATCTATACAATAAGAAATAGATGGTCTGGTCATAAATCTTACCCAAAGCAAACAGCCGAACTTCCTGAGCCGATGCTTCAAGACCCGATGTTGACATTAGGAACGACATGGCGTTGTCCAACATTGTGTTAACGTCCTTTGGTGACGAAGACGAAGACGAAAATTCGACGCTCCGGACAAGGCTCGCAGTTAGAACCCGACATAAGCCCATAGCTGCAGCTCGTACAGATTCCTTGATATCATCAAGCACCTTAAAGCTCAACTTCCAGATATCATTGAGGTACTTCTCATACTACAAATGAGGATTAGCTACTTTCATGTTGAAGGGTTTGTCCTAGTGCGAATGTAGTCATGTAGTCATAGCAGACCTTAGCAAGTGGCCGTCCCTGGATTAGATCGGCTATTGCGGCACAGCTAGCCTCCCTAACTCGCCATTCCTTTCCAATTATGCTCTTTAATAAGTCCACCATGATATTGTCGAAGTATTTATCAATTGTTGATGAGGAATCTTTGACTAGAGCCACCCAGATGTCCTATGGCAAGACACAACCTGTCAGTAATATCCTTACGTGCCTTCCATTCGGACTGCTCAGCATGTGTTAGGAATACTGACATTCATTGATTTCTGAACGGTCGGATTTGGATCAAAACGATATCGGAAAAGCTTAGGATACAATTTTGGATTTTCCGCAAGATATCCATCAACGCTGGAGTCTGATAAAATGCTCCGTAGACCAAATCGCCCGAAAGCAGCGCGACTTGACCAAATAGCGCTGTTTGACGCGAGAGACATGAATCGGTATACCAAACTCGGATCTCCAACCTCAGCTGCAAGGCTCATAATCTGCCAGATATTAGCGTGTATGAGAAAGACGAGCGACTTATGCCTACATCTTTGTAAGTAGTGACGCCTTTCCCTTCCCCCGTAGAAAGTGTTCCTGGTTCAAAGAGCTCAGTCTCATCTGTGACTTTCCCGGCCAGACCTACAGAGTTCCCAGTAAAGGAAGAAACAAGGTCCCGTACAAGGTCATCCTAGCCACTGTCAGTCTGAAAATTTAATATTTGTTGAAAATTCGCCATACTTTAACCTCCTTGTCTCCTTTTTCGTACACTAATGAGAGGCCACGAGATGCAGCCTCTTGAACCAATTCTGATAGACATGTAAGCTCATTACCCAGAACTCGTTTCAGAATATCGACCAAGGAGATATAGGCTAGGAATAGCGTACCATCGCGATCGGGGAGGAACCCCTTGAAAGCTACCTGGGATTGCCTCAAACGCTCCTGTACCTCGGGCAAATGTCCACAGTATTGTATGAGGCATAAAAGCCAAACGCAGCAAGCCTAGAGAGATCTCCGTTAGCTAAATCACAAAAGAACGGGTACCAGTCTTTTTCACCTTTCTCAACGCTGGTTTAGAATTTGAGGAGTTTTGCAGAATTTCACCGATTATTTCGGATAATCTGTGCGGTGGTGACGTTGGTTCAGGGAGATCACCTTCAACATCCAGTTCCGCGAGTAATATTTTCGATTTCCATCCTGCAGCAACGCAACTTAAGGCTTCTCCAACAGAAAACTGTATTTCCGGCTGGCGAAGTTCATGGAGTTTGTAGATATGATCTAGGATTGTGTGCCGAAACTGTTCGTTTCCTGGAACCTCATCCGCAAAAACCATAGCAAACCTGCCCAAGGCAATAGCAGCTTTCTCCTTTCCAGCTTTAGCACGCTCAGCAAGCTTCTCTATAATGGACTCGGTGGTATGCGCGGTAGACAACGACCCTGGTGATAGCACCGAGAAAATACTAAGCTGACTGATAGCTAGATATGCCGCTTCTTGAAGCAAGCCATCTTTTGACTCCATCAATATACTAAAGATGACAGACTTGAAGCGAGATAGGATTGCGTCCAGAACTGCCTCTAATCGACGGCGGAAGGACAGCCTCCCGAAAAGATATGACAGCGCAAGAATTGACCCATGGGCTTTGTTAGATTCCTGGCTATAGTGAGTATATATCATTAAGGACCCAATTTGGTGCGGATAGGATACAAACAGCGCCAATTGCGTTCTCCCAGGCTTCAGCCATTTTCACAAAAGGAACAACAAGATCCTGCAGTGCGTCGTTTGGGTAGCCATCATGGGACGCAAGGATACCCAAGGCATGTGCTGCTGTTGATCTAGTTTTGGCGTTGTTCGAATGAATTGATCTCTAGAAGTTAAAGGTAAGATGTCATGCTTTATGCTTGACGGTGGAGGAGCTTACAATAAGTTCAGGTACTCGCCCTACGAGAGATCCAACTAACTTGTTTGGACTCAAGGAAGAAAGCTCTACGAGATAGTCGCCACACCCTTCGAGTCCTTGGCCATGATTCCAGACTAGGCCATCGAAAACGATATTCAAAAAGTGTTGAATCGCTTGAAATCTGGGACCAGAATCTGTTACTGCCATGCACTTAAGAAACTCTCTGATGACTTTCCGAGCAGCTTCGTCCCCAGAAACCAAGGAGTCTAGCTTCCGTTCCCATTCCACGTCGACTATAGGGGCAATTTGTGCCCGCTCAAGCGCCTGCGTTAATAAGACTCTCCGACAAAAGGCAATCGCATGTGTCGAAACGCTAGCCCCTTGGCTTCTTAAGGAAGCCAAGGGGAGAGTGCCTGCCGATCCAACCCCTTTTTCAGTTGACCCCCCGAAGATGTAGTGAATCAGCTCACAGACGTCCGGGAAAAGATATCTAGCGGTGGTAGCAGAAACTTGCACCGATCCTTGGCTGGGATTGAGCATTCTGTACCAATGTGGATCAAGACCCTTTTTTCCCTCCTCAACAACATCGTCTCTTTCCCCAGGCTGACTTCCAATTGCGAGCAAATCAATCCATCTCCCCGTCACATCGCCATATGCCAGGCACCGATTTGCGAATCTTACAGCAACAAGCCGAGTACTTCGCCGAACTTTCGAACCGTCAGCAGAAGGGCTTTCATCGCCAGTTTGGAGCTGAACATGTTGTAACAGCAAAGAACGCAAGGCGTCTATGACATCTA
The DNA here is from genome assembly GCA_022345685.2 of Nothomitra cinnamomea. NCBI lineage: Eukaryota > Fungi > Ascomycota > Geoglossomycetes > Nothomitra > Nothomitra cinnamomea. The sequence continues at coordinate 56,945 of JAJDMX020000152.1, read as the reverse complement.
TGTCCTTAACATCCACAAATGCGCCGATGACGCTAGAAATGCCTTCTTCGACACTGACAGAAATGTTTTCTCCAGAGCCTTCCTCACTTAAAGATTGAAAGAGCCATCGCAGCAGATCGAGGTTAGGATCTAGTAGCAACCCCTCCGGACTTGCTTTCGCTAGAAGACCTATGCTCTCGTAAGCATACCCTCGTAGTGACATTTCTGTTGTGGACCGAACCCCTTCGCTGCTCGGACTAGGCCATCCTTGGTGCTCAATATAACCTCTCAATTTGTGCACCAGAGTCGGTGCGATCTTCCGCAGATCTGTAGGTGATCCCATGCGGGCTACCCAGTTGATGAATGAGAAAACTGCGCCTCGGAGTTTTGAAGCCTCGCGACCTAGTGTTGCGGCGGACGTAAGGCCAGCTGCCTCATCGGCATTACTCGAAGGAATAATGCCCTCCTCAACAAGACGCATTATTTGCGAGGCAAATGTGGTTGCAATAACAGACTTGGATAACAGCCCTAATATTTTCGTTTGCAGTCCGGGTTTAACGGGTAGAGCCCCTGTAACTTCGGGGGTCCCGAAATAGATAAGGAATAGTTGCTCGATCAAGGAGGGCTCTTCCAATGATACGTTAGGCAGAGTTCTCTTAAGCATGTCATCCCCAATATCTGATATGAGGGAATTAGAATCAGCAGAAGCGAATAACGCGGGCAAGAACCGCTCTCCATCAACAAAAGCACCGCTGGAAATGAATTTCGCAACTACAATTTTCGTGGACACAAGATTCATTCCACCAGCCTCGGATTGTGCCCACGTTTCCGGCTTCCCGCCAAGTGTTAAAAACTGGTACTCATTTGGGTTCAGCCCAGGACATCTCTTAACGTTCACCGAAGTACCGGCCTGGTATCCTGGACGATTAATGATGAGCAAAATAACCTTGCCGAACCATGTAGCCAGGAACTTCGCATCGACCTCCCGTTCAGTCAGACCTAGCTTTTCACGGAGCTCGGTGTCTTCCTTAGTTCCTCGGGGTGGCAGCGGAAAGAGCGGAAGCAACCTCAGCAACACATTAAAAAGTGTAGATCCATGGGATCCAGATTTAGACGAATCTTCTGACAGGCCATTGATCAATATCGGAATAAGTTCAATTCGTTCCTGAAAAAGGAGATTTAGACCTTTAGACCAGATTTATAGTAACGCTACTAAAATATGGGGAGGTTCAAAAGGTCCTTACTAGTGCTGGAAGCCTATCAATTCCCTGTTGGATGTATAGTAAATCGAAGTGCCGGATTAACGGGACTGCAGGATGTTCCTTGAATTGTTTAAGAAGAGCTGCAACCGGAAGTTTAATCGAACTGCCACCGGCAAGTCAGTGATGAACCGTCCGGAACAATATATTTAGATTTCTTACGGTGGTTTGACCCTGGTGTTGACATGTTGACATATCGCGATAACCTATAAAATTAGATAAGCATCAAGTTATAGCCACATCGAACGGCCCTTATTAAAACACCAAAGCGTCACCGCAACGGTCTGGAAACCGCACCTTATTCCGTACGCTGATGTACTCGCTAGCAAGCTTAAGCAATAATGGTGCTAAGAATCTCTTAAGGATAGCTTCAAGTTTTGTAGAGTCTGCCAAAGCTATTCGAAGCTCCACTTTGTTAAGCAACTCAAGCTCCTTTGCTTCGGAGGATGCCATAATGTCGAAAGTAGCTGCTTGTGTAGAAACACAGTGAATTCTGCGTAATACTTTGAGCGAGGGCAGATTTTTATCTACATGTTGCCGCCGCCAGGCTACTATGAAGACGTGATTGTTCCCATCGGTGCTCGGCTAGTGATACAGAGTACAATAATCCATATCTAGGTCATCACGTGCGAGTGACTAATCACGCTTTATAGCTCACCTCAACTACAAAGCGCGACAAGGTAGCTAGAGCGCACACGTATACTTAACGGTACTTACACCACTATATAGTCACGAGAACCAGTCAGCCGCAGCAAGAAGTATTTGAAGTCCGACTCGGCCCCATCCAATAAGAGATTATGTTACACCTACTGAGCTCTAAAGCACTACTCTCCTGAGAAGTCAGCATAGACGTTGGCCTCAACGAATATCCTTCCTCAGCGTTAAGGCTTGTCTGTTTATGGTTTAGTGTGCAAAGCTCGTCAGCGCTCGGTTTGATACAAAATATATACACTTCTAATGAGGCTTTCTTGGCTGTAAGCCTAGATTATATAAGTAAGGACATTCATCCTAGTCGCTTTTGCACAAACCCCATTTTTTAAAAAGTCATTTAGGTACATATCAGTCTTTTTGTTCCCTTATATTTGCATGTCATACACCATGTTTACGTTTAGAACACATCTTTATAAAATATTGTTTATAAATGGTATATAAATGGTATATAAATTTTGTCATATGCATAGCCTTTTACGTTTTAGCAAGGGTTGAGGTATGCCATACATCAATACATCAATAGCTCTTCTCAAATGTATTTTTAACTTGTTTTAATGACCGCTTCAACGAAATTTTGACTTTTCTGAATGTATGTTTTTCGTAGCTACAGAGGATTTATATGGTGCAGTTTGAGGCACACTTTCAGAATAAACCTCCCAGCACCTCAGCAGTGGGCTCCTTTGTTCCTTTTATACCCCTCTTTCCCTTATTTCTTAGTGTGAATCGAGACTCTTATGGGCTGAATACTGATTGTAGTTCGGACACGATTTCCGCACACACAAAACCCACGCGATCCCGACTCGTGATATTTACCCCGACTCGGAATGGACCAATCGAATCGATGATACTGTAAAATTTCTACTTACAAGTAATTTTAGCACGTAATGTGTTAAAGATAGGAAGATCAACCGCCGTTCCAGCACAACGCTCTGCTTGCTCTGCCTTCCAATGTAAAGCCACCCACACTAAAATGACATTTGGAGGGTAATCAGGTTTCTCGAGGGTTCCGCGCATACGATGGCCTTCGCCGCTTTAAAGACCCTAAGGACTTGGCAAGGAATAATCAGGCATAACAACCAACCGAATTTACAGCGAAACAGTCCTCGCACATCTCACTCGCCCGCCAGATTACTACTGCATTGAGGCTCTCAGGGGAGTTTGCGCAAGATTTGCGAATCGCCGAATCAGAATCGCCACGATCGGCGGTTCAAGATACAGCCACAAGTCGCCTGAAAATAGACCGACTTGTCCTTTTCTGCCCCAGTTTTTGTCGAGCCTGCCGCGCAACTCTCTTGCGATGATCATTTTCCGAGGAGCATGATGTCAGTCAGGTACAAGGCCGATAGGTCCGTAGACTCCTGATGGACTTTCCGATGTATGTGGCTGCCTGAGCAGAAGCTGGTTCCTCCAAAATCTAGGAAAAAGAACCATAACAGCCAAAGCGCCACAAGGACTTTCGCATGGCAATTCGTGGATCGGCGAATGGCAATGCTGGATTGTGTGGGCGGCCCAGGTTATAAGAGCTGGGTTCAGGCCAGTAGTGGCGTCTTAACCGATGCGGTGCCTACGGATGTATAATCCGCATCAAATCAACACCATCTGCTCAACAGCCCAGCGAGGAATCTCACGAGACGATCGTCCAATGGACCACTGCAGCCTCTGCCTTACCCTATCTTGTTCCGGCGATGGCGCCGCTCTACGGTGCCACAGACTATCTCCGGGATCTTCCAATCTTAAGGTTATGACACAACACGTTAGAGGCCGAACGGACACCCCGACCAGTTCTTGCAGCGGAGGAAATGCTTTTTCACACAGCCAAAAGCGTACCGGAGAAGTTCCTTTGGTCATGAAGAACAGCCAATGCACTGGCAGCTGTCCCTAAGCCTATCTTCGCCACTTGCGGAACCTGCAGCGGCAGCCCTTTGAAACTCTTTCTGACATCAGGTTAGATTCCCAATGACTGCCGCAATGCTTTAATGCTGTGGCATGCACTGTGGAAACAAGGAAAACGGACTATGACCGTGGCAGCACACTACAACAGCAGTGTCCCTCTCACCTTTATCCTTGACATGTTTGAGGTACCCTTTAGAATATACCTAGACCACCCCGCACCTACTTACTACTCTTGCACCATTCCGCATTGCTCGTTACTTGCCAACTGCCTCACAGGGTCTCCACGCCGCGCTGCTGGTATCCGCGTATCCACTAAGATACGCCTTCAAAATTAAGCTTTCCTTACAGGGCGTCGCGCTTGAACCTGCTCAGTGACTACAAACCGAATCAGGCCGCCAATTGGCTTCTATACTTCTACCCCATCAAGCTCGTGTTAGTTTGAAAGCCGCGACGCTTGCCGGGCTCCCTGTGGCGGTTCGCGGCTGTACTGCTGTTAACGATTGCATTGAGCAAGATCGTCGCTGCACTCGCCACAACCAGCCGGTCTAGAACCAATTTTTTCCACATTGTTGGATCCCTCAAAACCTCAATTCTGCCAGGCCCGTCGTTCTGATTCCTCAGTATTTTTACTGCTGGAAATTGTGCGAGACGAAAAGCCGGGTGTGTTGTCCTGTTGTTTCAGCTCTCGCACATTGGACGATCCTGTTTACGACATCTCAGAAACAAGTCAACCCTACCAGTCTGGAAAATCACACTTCGCACCCAATCATCCACTTCTCCTAGCAGTTGCCACCGCGAACTGAAGCACTGGGATTGTGGAGTCTTAGGACTTGCATTGGTATCGCTATTTTTTACAGTTCGGTTTGGTCAATCGATCCTAGTTTCGACATCTGCTTCGAAGAGAATTAAGCTTGTTCTGTTGATTGTCATTTATTACTATCAGGCTTTCCGCGTCTGTGCCTGCGTTATTCCTATCGATAAGCTGAGGTTGAGTCTGGTGGCATTCGGGCCCCTAAATCTGCTTTTACCGCCCGCCGGTCCCTAACCTGCCTTGCGCGAAAGGATAAGGAGACGTGGCTAGGACTCTCTCGCTGGCCCTGCATCCGGAAAAGAGGTCTTAAAGAGTGATCCACATAAAGGTCACCGAAGGGCCGACTGATTCTACTTGCAGAAGTACGGCTTATACCCTAGTCGGTGCTACTTCGTGGGCCCCTCTGGTCGATCAAGCCACAATACTCCCACATAATCTTCAGCATTTGGGATTTTGTCCCACCGCCACCAGAAGAACTTATGGGAAATGAGCAGCTGATCGGCCAACAGCCAAGTCAGCTGTCATCGACACAGTCGGGAAACTTGTCTGAGAGTCGGGCGAGTGAGTCGCGGACAAACATTGATTCACCGACGGTTGTCGCGTCTTCAGGCGCTGTCGCTGCTTCAAACTACCCTCAGTTAGAGAGATCCTCATATCAAGGCGCGTCGGGTGTATCAAACGCGGCTCCGTCTCCCTACCTAATGTCTCAAGTTCAAGCTCAAGGACGTGGAGGATCTTTCAACATGGCCGAGGTGAATCGCGCATTGCCTGAGTACAACTTTCTTCCTGCTGGGCAGCAGTACGCTCAGCCACACCAGCAGCGATTTCCGGGCAGTCCCCCTGGTGTGTCTACTCCTGCTATTGTCTATCAACTAGGACAGATTCCTCAGCTTGCTGGTCAAAATGCGGCCTCCTACCAGAATACTCCCGTTTGGCCCTTGAACTACCAACAGCAATATCAGAATGTGTACCAACAGAACCCTCATACCGCTGTTGGTACTGGGTACCCTCAATATGTGCAACCGCATCCAATACATTCTTCTGGTGTCAACACGGCTCAAAGCCAGTACCCCAATGCGGCCTGGATGTCTCAGCAACAACACCAACAATTAAGTTCTTACGCCTACTATTCTCCATATAGCGGTCCAAGTCATCCTAACGTATCTGGCCAGAACACGGGCACCACACCGGCGGCGCCATACCCTGTGACTTATCCTCGTAGGCAGAGTTTACCACCCCGACAAAGTCCAACATCTAGACAGGATGGCGAATTGGAAGGAAGCTGTGCCCAAGCACCAAGCGGTGGAGCCTCGGGATACAGCTCGAGCAATACACCCAGCCGTACAGGAAGCGTACCCGGTAAGTCTCCCATTCCTGTGACAAATCATATCTATCACCGAGTAGTAACATTTTACGGCAGATGCTGGTAGTGGGATCGGTGCCAGCGGTAATGTTGTAGGCTCATCCCCAGGCCCCCTTTACCCGCCCATGCCTCGTGGTCCTCCAAGGAAACCAAAGCAATCAGGTCACGCTCTTTGGGTCGGAAACCTGCCTCCTGCAACTAATGTCGTCCATTTGAAAGATCATTTTTCGAGGGACGCTACTGCAGACATTGAGAGCGTCTTTCTAATCTCTAAGAGTAATTGTGCTTTCGTGAATTATAAGACAGAGGCTGCCTGCGCAAACGCGATGGACCGATTTCACGACTCTAGATTTCAAGGTGTTAGATTGGTCTGTCGTCTCCGGAGGGGTTCAGTGAGCCCCTCTTCTTCAACCCCTACTGGCCCGGCTTCGTCGCTGCCATCCGCCTCTGAACATGCGTCACAGGTGCATGCAGCTCAAAGCGGAGGTTCACAGGAAACTGAAAAGGGTGCAGGCGTTGTTGACAGTGTGCCGAAGGAGGACGCTGGACAGCCCAAAGATCGCTTCTTTATTGTCAAGAGTCTCACTGTTGAAGACCTGGATTTGAGCGTACAGAACGGTGTTTGGGCAACTCAATCACACAACGAAGGCGCTTTAAACAAGGCCTTTGAAGTAAGCTTTGTGCCCTGTTCTTATCACGGTTACGTGCTAAATGTTTTTTAGTCTGGTGAGAATGTCTATCTAATCTTCTCCGCCAACAAATCTGGTGAATATTACGGATACGCTCGTATGGCCTCTGCCATCAATGAAGATTCGTCCTCCTTGACAACTGAGTGGATGCCTAAAACGCAAGTCATCGAGAATGCAGACCTCCCGAAAGCTATACCTACACCTCCCACAGAACACGCTCCGAAAGGAAAGATTATCGACGATTCAGCTAGAGGAACCATATTCTGGGAAGTTGACACCGACCTTGAAGACCCCCAAGTGTCAAAGGATAACCCAGATGACTCCAGCGAACGCAGCGGGAGTCAGGACGGCGAAGATGGTGCTGCCTTTAGCAAATCATGGGGTAAGCCGTTTAAGATTGAGTGGATATCGACAACACGTCTTCCGTTCTACCGTACAAGGGGCCTCAGAAACCCTTGGAATGCGAACAGAGAGGTTAAGATTGCCAGAGATGGCACTGAATTGGAAACTTCTGTCGGAAGGAGGTTGATACAAACGTTCCACCGCTCCGCTCCCAGCCCTGCTGGTGTTAGTATAACCACTGTTCCTGTTTTGCAAGTTCCTATTGGTGGGTACCCTCAGATGCGTCCGTACTAGACTGCCCAGCGAACGTAACCTCTATCGACGGAATGTATCAGGAGCACGGGGTCTGGGACAGAGATGCCCGATTACTGCTAATTCGGCCTGGATGCGATGGCTTTCCTTGTTTCGTGGTCTGTCAATTGTATCTTGGGCTTTGATTTTATTCACCTTGAGATGCAAATATCAAGTTCACCTTCATAGCGAGCAATCCGCATGAGCTGTCATGGGTATGAATGGAATGAGCGATCTGTTATGAATAAGCTGGTATACTAGCCACCAAGTTTCTACTAAGCGGAGACTGAGTTAATGTAGTCGTTTAGTCAGTCTCTATGCTCCAGTTTACGCATGCGCTAGAATCTTTGTAGAGCCACTTTATGTCGCGAGTCGTCTTTTGCATAGACAGTATCACATCGACATCTGGTTTCGGAATGCAGTGTCTTGATGGCTGAACTGAGAAAGAATTCTAGACAAATGGAGTAACGTTTGAAAGTGGGGTCAATTTCTTGAGGCCGTGGTTGCATCGCTGATTACTGCTAGTTACTGTAAGAGAACATACTAAGAGGTCAATATATCTAATTGTGGGTTTGAGCATGCTGTGTGTGGGCTATAAAAGTACATTGAGAAAACAAGAAGCGTCTAAGATCTCGCCGCTCTCCTCTCCGCAGCCCTCCTCTTCGCCCTCACCTCCGCCCGTCTCCTCTCTCCGCCATCAATCTTTCTCCCTCGCTTATCCTCCCAGAGGCCCTCCTTCACCACAATCTTTGCTGCATGCCCTCCTTTCAGAGGCTGCACATGTGATCCCTTAATCGTGTGCGCGCCATAAAGCTTCAAGTCCTTCACTGGTTGAGCCTCTTCCAATGGCACACTCGGCTTGTACGACCCTAGTGGGACATTAACAATAACTTTTTGTCTCCCCGGCGTCAACATCGCTGTCCCCGTCTTCATCACTGCCTCCGGCACAGGCTTTTCAATTACCCTAACCTCCGCGACTCCGTCCGCGACCTCCTTCAAATCGCCTCCAATACCGTAGGTCCCATTCCTAAATTTCTCCCTCCATCTTAACAAGTACCGGCGGTTGCGAGCTGGTTCGATGCCTAGCTCGCGGAGCTGCGGGCTTGTGAGCGAGAAGAGAGCGGTCCAATTCGGGATTTTGGGCGCGTGCTTGGAGAGGTCGCGGCCGATGAGGGTGAGGAATGTGGTGTGGTCTGGGACAAAGGGAGTTGGTTCGGGAACCTTTGGGGGACTTTTCTGAAGGTGTAGGTTCCGGGTTTGTTGGATGATGGGGAGGATGGAGGTTTGTACTGAGCGGAGCTTATTGGGGCATCGGATGATCATCGTGGTGGTGAGGAGTCGCACCAGAGTTGTGCAATCTGGAAGTTGGCGGTTGAAGTCAGAATATAGCTTGAAGATATCTGCCATAGGGTGATAGTTAACCATACCTCTCGATCTTTGCGATTTGTTCACCAATTCGTTTTCGTCAAGTCTACGGAGTATAGGAAAAGGAAGAAGCGAAACATTCAAGTGATGACTAAGCCCGTATTCTGATGTTGAATCTCGGATAATCTGCATGCTAACCCGGGGAAACACTGCTTTAGACCTTCATGTTCTCTTGAGCCATTTAATATACGCCACCTGCACATCGATGATTGTGCAACTTTCTTTTTTCCGTAAGCTAGGGCACTGAGGCAGTGACTGCTCGTTCCCTTGCGGCGCTGCTCGATCATGGCGCTCTCACCGGCTATTACTCTCACTAGTCCAGCTCGATCTGGCACGAAACCTACTTCTACGAAGTCGAAAGTACAAGCTTCACCTAACGGCACAACTTCTCAGGGCGCCAGTTCTGGAAGCGGATCCACGCAAGATCTCGCTGAGAAATTGAATGAAGAAACAAAGAATAACTATGTTAAGGGTGTGTCAAGATCTTTGACTGCATCTTTGGAGACACGACCTTTACGACTTTGTCCGAAGCCTTGGCAATAATGCTAATTTGACCTACTCTTATAGTGAAAAAGCTTGGTGAAGGAACTTATGCCGTCGTATGGCTGGCTCACAAGCGTTCAGACCCAAAATCTCTGGTGGCAATCAAAAAGATCAAAGTCAACACTGAATATCGTGATGGCATCTCCATGGACGCTCTTCAAGAAATCAAGTTCCTCCAGGAACTATCCCACCCAAATATAGTAGCTATGGAGTCGGTGTTTTCTTCAAAAAACGGAAATCTCAACCTCGCGCTGGAATATCTGCCGCTTGGTGATCTGGAGATGTTGATCAAAGATAAAGAGGGTGTCAAGTATGGCCTGGCGGATATGAAGGCCTGGATGGGCATGCTCGGTCGGGCAGTCTGGTGGTGTCATGAGAACTTCGTCTTGCACCGAGATATCAAGCCGAACAACCTTCTGATTGCAGCAGATGGAGAGGTGAAGCTTGCAGATTTCGGTCTCGCCCGATCCTTTGCAGATCCATATGGAAAGATGACACACCAAGTCATCACAAGATGGTATAGGCCTCCCGAGCTGCTCTTTGGAGCCCGATACTATTCAGGAGCTGTGGATATCTGGTCTGTGGGTATGGTGTTTGCAGAATTGATCAATCGTGCTCCATACGTTCCTGGGAATAACGATCTCAACCAGCTAGAGCTTATCTGTCAAGCGGTAGGTACCCCGACCGAGGAGAACTGGCCTGGAGTAACAAAGCTGCCTGACTACGTTTCATATGGAGGTACAGATGGAACCCCGTATCCAGTTCGTGGTCGGGATTTCTATTCTGAAATGTTCGGGACTGTTGGGGCTGTTGGCGTGGAACTGCTGATGTCCATGTTGATTCTTGACCCTCGGAAACGTATCACAGCCCGTGGTGTTTTAAGTCACAAATGGTGGGCAACCGATCCCCCACCGACGAAAAAGGAGGATCTTCCAAGGAAAGCCGGAGGATATGCTAAGATGGGAGAAGATCTGAAGAGGCGCGCAGGGGACTTGGGCGATGGACGAGGGGCAAAGGTGGCACGAATTCTAGATTTCTCAAAATAAGCACCCATATGTGACATGTCAACATTGCGAAACAGAACAGCATGGGTTTTGGCGTTTGTAAGGGAAACAAGGCTGGGTAGAGCAAGCTTTTATTAGAACGATTCGATGATACACATGTACTCTATATGGGGAGATCCGGGATGTTTGAGCTGAATGTTTGATCCAGTATACTGGGACGGTGGGGAGTCCGAATGATTGTGAAACATTTGGCGGAAGCACATGAAGTCGTCATGGTGATCTCCGATATGGTGTGTCGCTGAAAAAGTTAAAACTTTTGTGGAATTCTGTTCAGGGGTTTGCATGCAGAGCTAGCCTGCGGAATACTGCGTTTATTTTGCCTGCGGTCGAGATACTCGTGTTTACGACGTGGCGGAAGGAAAAAAATCGAGAGGTGGACAGCAATTTTACCCGTACATCGGATGAACCCTAATCTACAAACGTCAAACCAACCATCTCCGACTCTAACGGTAAACTACTTGTGGGGTTACATCCGGGGTCCTCATTAGAGTAGATCAAGAGCCCTGCGAACTGATAAAAAACGGGCAGATGAAGGCAGTCCCTGGACCGAGGCGCAACCACAAGCGAAGCGAGTCACGTCGGACAAATGGGGTGAGTGCTGGTTCATGCGCAGGTGTAACCACGGTAGGAAAGCACGGCTCAGCGACCGCGTTGCTGGAACCGAAGCCCTTTACACGTACAACATGCATATCTTAAGAACTCAAAGAGTTTCTTTCGCGGAGTAATAGATCCAGAGCACCGTGCGAAAAATAAACATGACCGCGATGGGTTTGGTGTTAGAGGAGACTTCCCCGAAAGAGGAAAAAGAAAGGGTAAGCCACGACGAAAAAGTGAAATTATGTTACAAGTCAAGTGGACCAGTAAGAAAGGGCTGATATAAGGGACTTTTGTTGTGACGGGCCGTTCCTCCAACGTTGTGGTTGGCTAGATGCTTAGATTCTGTATGCCCCCCGGTTGTCAATCGATCTGGGTGCTAGGGATCCCGGGATAACAAGGCTGCAGTGTGCATCCGGCCGCAAAAAGGTACTCTCGAGGGGGCCCTCTCATGCATGGAGACTGCAATATGACTTTTTTTGGGCTAGACCCAACAGTCAAATCAGAAGGAGCACTCATCTTAGGCGGGGTTACAGAGAGGGAAGAAGTAAAGTACTCGGCACCGTGATTCGTAGAGCGCGAACCGTGTTGGTAGAGTGGTAGCGAATCCCTTTCACGAGACGTTTAATTGCTTCTGGACTGGGTCAATCCTAGTGCGACAGCGGGACCGAGTCGAACACCCCCCTTTTTGAAGGCGGTGCCGCAGGTCCACCCACCGCATCTTACAGGACGTTAGCGTCGTTAATCGCATCCTAGGAGAGAGAGGGATGGTCGAGCAAGGTGCTGACCACCGCACGTTCTCTTGGTGTTTATCGAGGGAAAACGATAGTCCTGCATCTTGCATCATCTCGACCCTCAGTCTAGTTTGTCAAACCGGACTCCTAGTCGCAACGCCATTCACTGTCGAGTCTTGCAACTGCGGCCGTATCAGGACAATAATCCATCGTCTCTAGATTTCTTGCGCGCTCGAACCCCTCCGTCGACAGCAACATCGGAGAGTTTTCAAGCCTCCAGACAAGACCCCTTTGAGCAGCCGAGAAAGGACCAACGACTCTGAGAGTTCGCCCTCTCTCTCCCCTTCGTGCCCGACTGGACTCCACTTTCTCCTCTATCGTCGACTTCGTCAATCGTTACTCTACAAACGGCGCAGCCTTGTCTTTCCCTACCTAGCCGCCGACCCACACATTAGACGCTCACTGCTACGACTCCAGTACACAATCGCGATTTCAACGCCTCTGACGACGTGTCTTACGCGAACAATTTATTTGCTTCTGAAGAAAAAAAAACTAATACTCCAGTCTGTGGTTGCGATAGCCCGAGATACAATAATACATATTGGTTCCGGCTCACTGCATTACTTTGCGTGGCCCTGTCGACAGTCTTCGGCCAGTCAGTCGAGGAATTCAGAAGTTCGTTGAAACGCGATCGTCCCTTGCGTGGCCCGCCTTGAATTCCACCCTGGCAGCCGTACATAACATGTGCCACATGCTCGATCAACAACTTATCAGGAATTAACGATATCCGAACGACGCAGGTGTGTTACGAACAACTGCTGTCCTTGACCGCGACAGTTCTGTAACGAAATCCACTACTCTTCCGTTCCCGCCTTTCTCGGTACCAACGCTATTGACAACGGTGGCAATTTCCCTGCGGCGAGTCGAGCTAGCAAAAATAATTATAATACTGACGAGGACTCAAATAATTCGCCAAGACCTTGCATAGACCACACCGTTTCACTCTTCCTCCTTGCGGATCCCGAGAAGCCTTCCTGTATAACCTGGAGGTTGGTCTGCCCACACATTTGGGCTCCCGGGAAAGCTTCTGCACCCTACTTTCATGGACTAGACGGCAATCCATAGATAAGATACAGTTTTCGCAGTATACGATTGCGAATCTTCGTCAAGACTAGAGCAATGGCAGCAACATTACCTAGACCGTCACGACCGTCGTTCGGTCCCCCAACGTCGGCTCTTCCACCTCTACCCACTCCCAAAACTCGGAAAAGTGCAGCCTTATCAACACCAACACTGACTACACCGCAACCTAGCGGTACCTCTCTTCTATCGATCAAGCCACCCCTAAATCGGAGTGCATCATACAATGCTTCAAGCTCGTCAAGCACAACCTCCAACAACGCTTCGACCTCCAATCTTCCCACACCAGGATCTCTAATACGTCCATCTCCACACACTCTCGCCACACCAAGTAAGGGCCTTCGACGGACCGTTAGCGTTGCTGCGTTTCCTCACCCGCCAGGAGCTTCTGTCTCGCGGATAGCAAGTCTTCCACCCAGTCCACTATCGACTGGGACCACACCAATTATAACTGATGGAGGCATTGGGGGAATCACGCCCTCCAGGTCGAGCCCCCCCGATACGAGTCCCGTCACTCCTGGTGGCTCAAGGTTGCAGAAACCGAAGAAGCGCACTTCTGCCGCTACTCAAAATTTCAATCACTCTACACCAAGTCTACTTAACGGTAGTGGGGATAGTAGATCTATCTCTAGCGGACCCGGTGGACGAGGGTCAGATGGTCTTTTGAGCCTTCCGTCGCCTCCACAAAGCCGGAGCTCTTCTGCGGAAGGCTCGTACTCTACGACAGCTACTACATTTGAAGACTGGGGTAACGACGGTGCGAGAGGAAGAGAGGGACCGCATGATAGCACTCGCGATAGCAAGGGGAGTTCTACGAAAGGAAAGGAAGGAAAGGGAAACGTCATCGTCAGCGTGCGGGTACGACCAGATGCCAATAGTGGTGATGGTAATAATAGCAGAGCAGACGAAGAATGGATGGTTGACGGACGACGATCTCTAATCGCATTCAAAGGACGGGAAGGTGGAGAGTACTACTATGGTAAGCATCGATTCCCAGCAAGCACGTCCCTGTTTGATCGGGCTCAGCTCACGCTCTGACCATCACGCACAGACAATGTATTTACGCCTCACGACAAAAACGCTAAAATTTATGATGCATCTGCGAAGAGGCTCGTGCGACGGGTAATGGAAGGTTATCATGGCACGGTCTTTGCTTACGGCATGACCGGGACCGGAAAGACCTTTTCTATGCAAGGGACGACGACATCACCCGGAGTCATCCCGCTCGCCATTACTGATATTTTCTCGTACATTCGGGAAACGCCGCATCGGGAGTTTCTCTTGCGGGTGAGCTACCTGGAGATTTACAACGAAAAGATCCACGATCTTTTGTCTCCCCTGCCAGCGAGCACGGGCCCAAATGCAGGCGTACAGGAGGAAATTAAACTCCGAGAAGATGCTAAGCGGGGCGTTTATGCCACACCTTTGAAAGAAGAGATCGTCCAGAGCCCGACTCAATTGTTGAGAGTCATTGCTCGAGGAGATCACCAACGTCGAACTGGAAGCACTCAATACAACGCTCGAAGCTCTCGAAGTCATGCCGTCGTTCAGATTGTCGTGGAGAGCCGAGAGCGGATGCCTGGCGGTGACTCTATGGAGAACGGACGAGACAAACGTTCTGCTATTCCGGGGGGAGTAAGAGTATCGACATTGAGTCTTATTGATCTGGCAGGATCTGAGAGAGCCGCGGAGAGCAAAGAGAGACGAGCTGAGGGAGCACATATCAATCGAAGTTTGCTAACGCTCGGAACTGTCATTGCACGTCTTTCAGGCGACAAGGACAAAGATGGTAACCCGACAGATAAGGACGGGAAACATTTGCCATACAGAGACAGCAAGCTTACAAGACTTTTGCAGCCAGCGTTGTCTGGTAATTCCCTGGTTAGTATTCTGTGTACAATCCAAATAGGAGCTGCTGGTAGCGCGGCCGCCGCAAACAACCACACCGGAGAAACCCTCAATACTCTGAAGTTTGCTGCCAGAGCGAAGAACAACATTGTCAGCCATGCTAAGAAGGCGGAAGAGGCTCTCGGAAGTGGTGTGGATGCAGGTAGCAGAGTGCTCCTGGAGAGATACAGAATGGAAATCCAAGAGCTCCGAGCTCAGCTCGAAATCCAGGCGAAGCAAAAGAACGAGGAGGAAGAGAGAGAGCGGGAGAAAGAAGCAGAGCAGAGGCATGGAGAGCAGATGCTAGAGATGCAACTAGCGAGAACGGCCCTGAAAGAGCGGATTGAACATCTGAACCGCCTTATCCTTTGCTCAAAATCTACCGGCGTCAACGCGAGCGGAACATACTCTTCGTTAGGCGCTCACCCGCGAATGTCAGGTGTCGGCAATGGACACTTGTCGTCACTCTCAATGCGATCTTCGGGAACTCAATCTACCCTTGGCGTCCGTCCTGCTTCTAATGGGTCTGCTTCCACCATAGGCCAGCTCCCCAATGGAAACAATTCCGTTCCACATCCACCAGGTGAAAACGGATCGGAGGATGACGATTCAACGGGTGAGTACGGAGATGGAACTGCCAGTCTCGCTGCTCAAGTCCGTGCACTCCAGGCAGACTTGGCAGATAAGAATCGCTACATTTCAACATTGGAGAAGAGATTGCTACAAGCTAGACGTTCAAGTCAATCGCGAACGTCTATAGGATTCTCTCCACCAAACAAAATTGCCGGCTTGTTCGTTGAAGATGGGATGGGAATGCTCCTGAAGGAGAAGGATGCTGAGATCGCTGATCTTAGAGCTAGACTAGATGATAAGGAACGGATGGTCGGCGCGCTTCGGAGTGCTGCACGCAAGCGTGATGTCGCTGATATTACGACTGATCCAGAACAGACGAAGCTGCAGCGTCGGAAGAGCTCGGGCCATAGTAACAATGGATCTATTAGCAATATCTCTCCGGTCAAAGGCCGCAAGAGAACAAAGAGTGTAGATGAGATGAGCAGAATGCTTGATGAGATGATTCAAGATCGGGTTGAGAGTGGGGAGTTGGTAAAAGGTAGTCGGGGAAGTGTGAGGGTAGCTGCCGATAGAAAGAGGCGGGACCTGTCAATGTCAATTCCCGGTGTAGAAGCGTTAAAAGCACCTACCCTACCGTCTACAGTGTGCCCAGCACCTGCTTCATAATTCTTAGATCCATTTTATAGCTTTCGTTTGTCCGGGCGTTTAGACATCCTGGAAAGATTTCTGTTTTATACCCTACGGTTCTTGGCCTGGCCTTTTCAAATCCTAGCATTCCACATTCGTTCTTCAAAGTGTTTTCTTCCGAAGCATTATAGGGTATTTCGTGATGTTTATTCGTTTTGGGCGTTATCCGTGGGAGGTTCAAATTGCTTTCAACTTTGTTGCTCGAATTCACTCGCTACTTGCTGAGACGATGACTATTCCTCTGATAAATTGCTTCGGGAGTTGAATGTCTTTTGAGCGGTACTGACGAACGTGGGGCTTCCAAGGCCGTATGACCATTCTATAGTCGGCAGTGGTGACGGTCATTTGCTGACAAGAGGGTTCCTTTGCGATACAATAATGTAATTTAAAAAGGAAAGACGCACGGCTACCACTTGAAATCGATAATGCGGTAATCAGGAATGTCTTGTGCCGGGACATATGTATCGTAACGTGCCTCTGTGTAACCAGACAACAGAGGCGAGCTGCGTTTCTCTGAGACCTTTCAAAATTGCGCGAAAGGATGTCCGTCCCTAGCTCTATATAAAACGTTGGGAAACACTATAATTTAGAACGGAACAACCGGGTAAAAGGCCAGTGTCTCCTCGGTTTACGGTTTTCATATATTAAAAGTCCTGCAAATATCTGTGGGCCGGAAGGATAAACCGCTGGAATGTGCAACTGACTGCTAAATGTGGATGGCGCTGGTTCGTTCGTTTGCCCGGCCACTCACAAGCGCCCACACGGGGATTGCCCCAGGGGTCTGCTTAGAGTACTTCTGGTTGGGCTATCCAGGTTTCACGGCAGTTTCATGTCTGTCTTGGCCACACGACCACACACCAACGACACTGGCGAGCTGACAGACGGCTAGCAATGGCTTCAGTAGCGTCGAGGCCCCCAGTGGCCCCGTTCTCAGCCCCAGGCTCATGGCAGCGCGCTGAAGGCTTGTCTGAGTTCTGGCCTTTTCGATTTCCGTTCTTTTCTTTTCTTCTCTTCTTCTTCCTCTGTCCTTGTATCCTCGCCAAGTGCAGTGTATGCGTAGTTCGTGCATGCTCGACTGCTTGACTGGTGTGGTGTCCAATTGTATATTGTACACAACCTTCCTTTCTTCCCATCGAGGCAGCACCAAGACTGTCGACCTGCTAGCTGGCTACTCCCAACTCCCAACCCTGGGCTGTGCCTTCGGTTCCGGTTACATAGCTCTATCCTGCTGTGTCGAATTTGGCAAAGGAACACTGCCCTTCACCCTCGGCACACCTCGCTGGTTTTTATTGGGTTTACACACCCCTCGTCGTCTCACCAGTACAGTCCGCATTCATTTGCTCGAAGAGAACGTTGACGATCTCTCCTCTTTCACAACTCATAGCGTGCCTGCGTCGTCGTTCGTCTACAGGGCCGACTAGCGCGCACCTTCCACATTCATTGACGCAAAGATATTCGATTCGTTTCAATTTACGGCCAGGTGCCGTTTCGGCTTTGATTGGATTGTCCATCCCACGGGACACCATTTTATAATCTTCCAGGTGGATCTTTTCGCGCCGGCTTCTGTGGAGCCGAGTTGCTACCTATAGAGCGTTTGTTGCTCGCGGCGGCGACTAAAAGCGAACCACATACAAGAACTCGTTTTCATTGCACAACCACATTTTCTTCGACAAACATGATCATATCGTCTCGTCAAACACCGGCCATGTACATCAGACGGTCACGGAGCTCATCCAACGTGCCTTTGAGCATCTCATCCTCGAAGAAGGGCTTTATACATCTCCTGGCCTCTCCACCTCCATCACCTCGACTGCCGAGTATGATTCCTCGACACGGCAAGCCGACACCCGCCCACAGACGCCATGCCTCGATTCGGTTTCTACTTTGGCTATGCGGTGTTTGTATTATAGTCTGGTTTGGAATATCGCGAATTCGGCTAGAGCGCCAGCCTCCACCGGTTAGCTTTACGAGCCACGATGGTCAGGAATATGAGATTGTTGGCGACGATGCGCTACCTGATTATCCGGCACCTGTTGCGGTGACGGATGGACGAGGTCGGACTAGGTGGACTGTCTCAATACCCCCTGATAGGTCTTTCCCGCTTCGACCAAAGGAGTATGCGGATATCTGTCATCAGTCGCAGGAGGTTGCAGCTCATGTTGCCGATATGGGGTCTGGCTCAACTGGTCATGGTAGCCATTCTGGTCATGCCGGACACTTTAGTTATTATCACTACGACAGAAACTTTATGGATATAGCAGAGGCGGAGGACAATGGGCTGTTACCTGGGTTGGGTGGGAAAAATGAGCATAGGGTGATGGGTCTTTGGGAAAAGATGATTGGACTCAACGCTCCATCGAGCACACACCCAGCAGAGGCCAGGATGTGCGAGAGGAGCTTAACCTATGTTTTGGAAACCGCGGATGCTGGTCTTGGTAATACCTTGATGGGTTTATGGATGGCTTATGGGTTGGCCAAGAAAGAGGGGCGGGCCTTTTTCATTGATGACACCAACTGGTACGTTTATTCTGTGTTCAAGATGGTACCCCTGGACATGACTGACTTATGGTTTGTTTAGGGCCTATGGCAAATACTCTACGTACTTCAAGCCACCTCCAGTTGAGAATTGTCTGGCCCCGCCTCGCACCCGGATTCTCCCATGTCCACACCACGCTCATCATCTTGTTGTTTCTGCTGCAACGACATCATGGACCTTTGGCCACAATTTTAACGAGGAGTTTGAGGATCCCCGAAAAATGGAAGTCATGCGTCAACACAAGATCTTCGCTTTGATAGAGAATGGCCATCGTGACCTCTTCCATCTTCGGGATGATGACAGTGCCTATGTTGCCAAACGTAAAGCTGCCATCCTTTCGCGGACCACTACAGACGGCAAGCCAGGCTCTCCAAGGCAGGGTCTCGTCATCGGCACGCATGTTCGTCATGGCGACAGACATCCCTTCGAATTCCAATACCAGAAGAGCTACATCCCTCTCGAACGATATGTGGATGTCGCCCGGGAAATTCTACAAACCGCTTTCAAACCCAAAAATAGCACCGAATTTGATAAGGACGAGGACATGATGGCCGAAATGAGGAGTGTTCTCGTACTCGCTAGCGACGATCCAGACGTCTACACTGCCCCTGAGATGGCGTTTGCCGTCCGCGCCCAAGATCGACTCATTCTTGCCAACAAGGAAGCTTTAACTCGTGCTGGCCAGGCTAATTCCCACAAATACATCGACCAGACGATCGGTTGGGAAGGCGGTTTCTTCCGAGACCTCTTCTGGTCGCTCGGAGGCGCCACGAAGCCTTTGTATAGTGTCCACGACACCTCCGAAGATGGCGAGCTCATCGCACCTGAAGTCAAGCCTACACCTCCCGAAGCTCTCCGTCTGAGAGAATTAGTCGGACGAGCTTATCTCCTCGACTTGAAAGTTCTAGGAGAGACTAGCGACAAGGTCATCTGCGGTACTAGCGCCGTTGGGTGCCGACTTCTGGCTGTTATGATGGGCTGGGATCGAGCGATCGTTAAGGGCAACTGGCGAAATATCGACGGAGACTTTGACTGGACCGGGTTAACTTGGTGATGGATTGCCTTGTCGCCATGGCTCTTTCCCGCTGACTCGAAAAGCAGGTAATAAATGTTGGTCTTTTGATGCATTTTTACCGGTTTGGCGTCTCCTTCGTTTTAGGCGCGCTCGGAGTTTCTTGTCTATCAACCTCACACCACGTTCATTCTGCATCTTTCATCGCAGGAACAGAGGCAGCTCTAGAAAGGGGAATAAGTGTTACTGCAGGATTTTATGCGTTCCTTTTTTCTCTCTTCCGCCATTTCTTTTTGCTGCATTTTTCTTGTGCGTGACGGGATCACGGCATTTGCATTTCCTCTTTTCGTTTGTCCATAGTCTATACTGTGAAATAGGTGTGACTTGTGGTGTACGTATAGTGGTGAGTGGTGGTGAGAGGGGAGGGGGTGAGGAGGTGTAAATATGACAATGAATGGAGATGAACATCTCAGT
This sequence comes from Nothomitra cinnamomea, assembly GCA_022345685.2. Taxonomy (NCBI): domain Eukaryota; kingdom Fungi; phylum Ascomycota; class Geoglossomycetes; genus Nothomitra; species Nothomitra cinnamomea. The sequence continues at coordinate 36,938 of JAJDMX020000152.1, read as the reverse complement.
GTTTAGAGAATTACATTCTCTTTCGCATATATTTATCATGTGAAGTCGCTCTTCTCTCGAGTTCCGTATCTGCGTACGAGTACAGGTTGTGGGTAAGTACTAGCTGTCTTAATATGTACTGGGGGAATGCTAGGCCGGGTAAGGTCTGCTAATCCTGCTTATCAAACTTATCCTCCCAGGTCAGCCAAACTAGTTTATAATGTTTAGTCCGCTACCTAGGCTTTCAACTCCACTAGGTAAAGTAGGTGGTTTTCTGATCTGTGCCCCCCCCTCGCTCTGCGCGAACCCATGGCTGCTGTATGTACGTATGCTGTTTGCTTACCGGGCTTGGGATGTCGAGGTTGAAGTGCTGTTTAAGGTGGAAAGGGATGGAATGGGGATATCGTTGTGAGTTGTGAAGGGGAGGATCTGTGGGCTTTCTTGAGGTTGCGTGGTGGCTGCGGGTTGGGCCGAGTGGGTGCGTACACGGTTTGTGGGGGTGGGTGGTGGGTTGGTCAAGGGTTCGTATGAAGGTGGGAGATATGATTTGGGTATTTGTTTGAACCCTGGCTTGGGCATTTTTGAGACAGCGGGGTGGGCGGTTTCTGACTGCTTATCTACGGCGAGTATGACTAGGCCGTACCGCGCTCGCTGTTCTCGTTACGTATGGGCTTGACTTCTCGTAGGAATGGAAAAGCGTAAGAAATTTGAAGTATCGTTGAAATATGGTTATCTCTAGCTGACGAAGAAGAGAAGAAACGCCATAACTCCGTTCCTTTCCCGTGGTATATGCATCTCGATATGGCCCACAACACCTCCCAGGTCTACCCTTCCCTACCGCCCCCTACCTAACTCCGCCGGCCTGTCCCCCTAACCCCAACCCCCACAGTCCCCGTCTCGAACACCTCGACAAGTCCAGCGCCAACACACTCCCCAACCACCCACTCCACAGCCACCCCGTAAAACTCCTTCCACTTCCTCGTCCGTCCCGGCAACACCCCCAGCTCCCCTCTCCTTCGTTGCCTAGGCTCAGCGAACACACCACCATCCCATTTCTCCCTCAATGCTGAGAGGGGAGCTTCTCTGTACCTGGGCGAGGACTTTCTCAGCAGGTCGAGGAAATGCGCTCGTGCGTCCGTGAGGAGTTTTAAGTACGGTCCTGTATTCGGGAGGGCGAGGCGGAAGGATTCTTCCTCTTCAGTTGGGCGGCGCAAGGTGATGGTTGAGGAATGGGTGGTGCCGGATGCGGCGGGGGTTCCAGAGGGGGCGGTGCGGGCGAGGGAGAGGCTAGGGAGGGAGAGGATGGTGGGATCTGGGGTGGTGGAGAGGTGTGCATGTGTGAGGAGGCCGGCGTGGATGAGGGAGGTGGCTTGTGCGGGGGAGAAGTGGTGGGTGGGGAGGGTTGTGGATGTTGGGTTTGCGTGGAGGTGGGTGAGGAGTTTTTCTGTTTGTTGCTCGTTAGCCTGGGAATTAACACTCTCCAAAAAAGGTAAGCAAAACTGACCTTTCACCTCCCCATCCACCCCCTCCGTCCCCCGCACAACCTCCACCCACTCCCCCCACCGCACCACCCCTTCTCCTCCCTCCCCCCTCCTCCACGGAACAACCACCCGCCTAACCTCCCCCTTCCCCACCAACTCCGCAATCTCCCTCTCCACCCTCGTCGGCTCACCCAGCAGCGCCTGGACATGCGCCACCGTGACAATCGGCGGTAATCCCGCTCTAAACCTTAACACCTCCGATATACGCGTGCTCGACATCCCCGCTGCGCGTGGAGGGAGGGGCGTGAATTTGTGGGTGTGGATGTAGGATAGGGCTTCGAGGACTGCGCATGGACGTGTCGTAGCCGAAGGTGCGAGGGGAAGGGGAACGGGGATTAAGGCGTCGGGGAGTTGTTCGTCGGCATACTCGTCGTGGCGGTGGGTCTTGGAGCGTGGGGTGGTGCTGGCTTTTCGGCGCGGGTGGGAGGAGAATGGGGATGCGGTTGGGCGGTGCTGGAGGGGGTTCCGTCTGGAGGCTTTAGTGATGCGGGAGGATGGGGCGGCGGTGTAGTTTAGTGGCATGGTCTTTCTTTTCGAGGGGGTTATTGGTTTGGTGGTGAGAGATCGTGCTGGTAGTACTCTAGTGTGTGCAGGCGGTGGAGATGGTGGCTCATTGGGAGGCGTAGGGCTGAGTGTGGCATTGAGTCAGAAAGTGCGGACGGCGTTTGAGGCGTGAGATGCATTTCCGAGAGGTTCTTAATGCCTAAGGCCGCAGAGGCAGGGCGGACTTCCTAGCCCTTCGCCGCGAATAAACATTAGAAAAACAATTTGCCATTTTTATTTAAATTCGCAATAATCAAGCTTCCGCTCACCCACCTCACCGGCCCAATGATTTTGTTTTCCCAGATTTCACACCGAACCAGCCCCATTCCCACCCTTCTTCACATGCAACGCCGCCCTTGCAAACCGTTACCCGTTTCTCGCCCAACGGTCGCACGCTCTCGGTACGTCATTCGTCAGCCTTCGCTAACGGCAGTATTCCCGCGTTTGGCCGCTTGTCCCATGCAAAAGCCAATCCACCCAACCCAGCCCCCAGCGAGAGGAAGGAAGAACGCTTCGGCTCCCACTCTCCTTCCTTCCTCCCTCCCTTCCTTCCTTCCTTCCTTCCTTCCTTCCTTCCTTCCTTCCTTCCTCGGCCGGCTGAGAAACAAGGACACTCGATAATTGACGGGTACCCTCACTCAGTTTCTTGTTTCAACCGTGACGCAGCGTTTCGATCGACTGCCGGGAATATTGGGTGAGCTGAAATCATGGCGGACGTAAGCGTTGAGGCGGCGATGCGTGGGGAGCCTTCCGGGTTGGGAGAGCAGCGGGGGTTCGAGTACATGTCGGGTAAGGCGTATGGAGGGGTTTTGAGGGAGGGTGGGGACGTGAAGGGGATGTTGAATGGGGTTTCGAAGGGAAAGGAACGGGAGTTGGTGGGTGGGGAGAGGGATGTTAGGAGAGGGGAGAAGGATGGACCTAGGAATGAAGAGATGAATCTAGGGGATGCGAAGGACGATCACACGGAGAACGGTGATAATGTGGACGGTTCGTACAAGGTGTCGGATCACGTCGGCCTAGTCGCAGACGGAGTGAATGGTGCTAGAGGTGAGCCCTCTGCCGATGATACGGAAGAAAGACCAGAATCGGAACACGATATGGAAGAGATTCCAGACGAACACCCCACGGCTAGCGGTACAATCAACCATCATGCGCACGAAGATACTTCAAGGTCATACGCCGACGTCGCTGCTGAACACATGCCTGCTGGTGGGCCTTCGGTTGACATGCGAAGTGGCCTCTTCGATGAGGATGAAGGCATACAGGTTGAGGAGGAGAATGAAGATAATGAAGATAATGAAGAGCAGCCTGGGCCGTCCAACGAGACCGAGCATGTGAATGAGGCGGTGCAGGAAGAACCCGCAGATAAGAAGGGACTGAAAGAAGATGGAATTAAGAAGTTGACGACTGTCAAGCGATCAGGCGATGAGAGGAAGTCCGAGAAGGATAAGCCGAAGAGAGATGAGAGATCTAAGCTTGTAAGCGGACGGCAAGCTGGTGCGGGATGGAGACGAAGCAGGTAAATATCCCTACCATCCCTTCTCGATAGTGTCATGGAATAACACGTTTGATAGCGTTCGATTTGCTCCTCTCAACGTCCCGCTTCAACGCCGTCTTCAGACAGGCATGGTCCTCTTCCATACTCTCACCATCCCTCTATTCCTCACCCTGTTCTGGTTTCTCTGTGCCATCCCTCTAACTTGGCCCCTCCTCGTTCCCTACTTAATTTACCTCCTCCTTTCCAACGCCTCCACATCCGGAACCCTCTCCCATCGCTGGAACGGCCTCCGCCGTTCCAAAATCTGGTCCCTCTACGCTTCCTACTTCCCAGCACGTCTTCACCGCTCCGAAATCCTCCCCCCAACCCGAAAGTACATCTTCGGCTACCACCCACATGGAATAATCTCCCACGGAGCCTTTGCCTCCTTCGCCACCGAAGCCCTCGGATTCTCCCAGCTCTTCCCCGGAATCACAAACACCCTCCTGACACTCGACTCCAACTTCCGCATCCCCATCTACCGCGACTACGTCCTCGCCATGGGCGCCGCTTCCGTCTCCCGCACCTCCTGCGAGAACATCCTCTCCAAAGGCGGCCCCAACGGCGAGGGAATGGGCCGCGCGATAACCATCGTCATCGGCGGCGCAGCCGAGTCCCTCGACGCCCAACCAGGCACCATGCGCCTCGTCCTGAAAAAACGCAAAGGGTTCGTCAAACTCGCCATCCGCACCGGCGCGGACCTCGTCCCCGTCCTCGCCTTCGGCGAAAACGAACTCTACGAGCAACTCATCCCCGACCAGCACTCGTGGATCTATCGGTGGCAGATGGGCGCCAAGAAGGTGCTGGGTTTTACGATTCCGCTGTTTCATGCGAGGGGGGTGTTTAATTATGATGTTGGACTGTTGCCGTATCGGCGGCCGGTGAATGTTGTGGTGGGGAGACCAATTAGGGTGGAGCAGCAGAGGGCGCCGGAACAGGGGTATCTGGATGAGGTGCATGCCGAGTATATGAGGGAGTTGGAACGGTTGTGGGCGGAGTGGAGGGGGGAGTTTATGGGGGGGAGTGAGGCCGAATTGGAGATTTTGGAGTAGGGTTGTGGGGTGGGTGTGAGTCTTTCCTTTTTCGGGGTTCCTTTGGGGGGGGTGCGGGGGAGGTCTCTGGCTTTCTCTCTCTGGCTTTCTCTGGGCTCGGATTCCTCTTTTCTAACTCTGTCGCTATCAGTATCGAAGACTGGGCGGTTAATTTTCGTCGTTTTGTGTTTTTAGTAGTTATCACAGGACGGGGTATATTTATGGCTCTTAAGCTTCGGAGATGGGACGCTGGTCAGAGTTCCTCTTACTTCTCTTTTAAGGGGGCGGGGGGAAGGCAAATTCTTAAGTGTACGAGATAAGGTATCTATATAGCTACACTATTACTCACAAATGGAGCTGGGGTTTCTGTTTCTTTTTTGTCTTGAATGAATTTGCGTGCAGAGAATTGCCATCCCGATGGAAATAGTGTAAACAGGGAGCTTCTCAAAGATGTACTCCCTTTGCCAAACAAGGACTCTTACCGCTGTTGCCGAGGCAGGTGTTGGGGTCTGGGGTGGTGTTGTGCGAAGTCCTGTTGATGTCGGTACGGTCTGCGGAGAGGGTGTCAGCAACAGTGACGGTGTTAGAGCAGGAGATGAGGAAGTTGCCCTGTCTATAGACGGAGGTGGTAAGGGTAAGGAGGAGGGTGGAGAGGATGGATGTGGGGATATGCATTTTTGTGGTGTTGATTCCGTTTGGGTAAACGGTTGGTTTTGCTTTAAACGATTGAATGTACGAGGACTAGATCTGTCAAGTCGAGCGTGGATGTGATGCCATTGGTGAGGGAAGTTCAAGGCTTTCTTATATACTTCATCGTTCTTTGGTAGAGCCCGAAGGTCAAGACAGTCCGAGTAGATCACGGGAAACTGAGAAGACGGAGGGCAAAATCGGTGTAACGTTCACAGAAGGAATTGGACCGAGAGACATCCTAAAATGGTTGCAACAGAGTGATAGGGTTGGTTAGGGTTGTGACCCCTCCTGGCCGGATATGTATTATCTACTGGAATCCGGGGTAAATAAACTTGACTCTTGAAGATCGTTCTAGCGTGACACTCAATGATAACAGAGAAGTGCGAATTATGCACCGGAGAACGCTCTCTGCTAAGTGACTCGGTTTAGATTTTTCTATGGAAATTTGGCATTCGAGCGTGATTGTAATGCTTTGGAGATTTAAGCCTCAACATCGATTCCTGATATTATTTGCGTACAGTGCGTATGCATGTACAGCGGTGTGTTACCCGTGTATCCGAAAATCTAGCCACCGCAACAATTGCAGCACGTGGCTTTAGAGATGACGAACATGGTGCCAAAACCAGTTGTTTTGACTCTGAAATCGCTGCCTTAAAATATAGAAATAACATTCAGAATTGTATGTTGGGGGACAAACTTCTGTATTCTGATACGATATGCTAGATCACCAAGACCAACCACGAAACAAGGAACGAATTCAGGGGTTCAAATCCGCAATATCTACACAGCGTCGTGAGAAGACCGAGCTTTTCCGTCGTCATCTCCATAACGCTGGATGCGATTCCAAGCGCAGAACCCAGCCAATGCCAAAATAACCCTGTCGTAGTTTGACGAGAGAAGGGATGAACGGTGAAGGCAAATACCCGGTTAGGAAACTCCTCGACCAGGATCACGGAGACCATTGAATGCAGCCCAAGGGAAGGAAATAAGGAGAGAAAAAATGTGAGCATAGATACAGCTCTGAGCTGTCTAGATCTTTAAATTGGATCTGGTAACACAACACGCTGAATCAGATCTGATATAACTCTGCAACGCGAAGTGCCGAGCCAGTAAAACCCTCCAGAGTCTCCCCTTCTTGGCAAGTCTCTCCCTTCAGCTGCTACAAACTGGATTTAAGACCTCCCAAACCTCTGAATATAGAGCCACATAAGATATCTTCCATGGCCATGAGCGCAGTACAGCCCTAGCTACCGCCATCGCCTTGAACGAGCATGACTCGTTAGGAGTTGAGGAAATATTACCGACAATAATAGTATTTGATGCCCGCCTCGTCTTGATTAGTCAAATCCTCTCTAACGCATCGTAGGCGTGAACTTATAGCTTCTCGTCCTCGTCTCTACTGGGGCCCGCCTAGGCTTATTGAACAAAAATTTAGGAGACAGTCTTCCCTTCTCCAAGGCTGCGTTATTCTCCCACTATATTTAAAGTTCAAACTACCGATACTCGCTGTCGGTGAGCGGTGGAGTGTCATTACCGATCCCTTCTCGTCTCGATTTGAGATACTTGGTGGCTTCAACAGATGTAGTTTAAGCACTCCCCTCACGGCCAAACTGCTCCATCGACTCCATCCTCTCGTTTTCACACCTTCCTATCTACTCCTTTTCAATCTTCCGATTCCTCCGGACAGCCTTCTCCCTCACTGCCTTTGCAGGCTGTCTGCTTCTTGTGTGCATCATGACCTATACGATTCCCGAATTAAGCCATATTTGACTTACTTGCTCACCTACAGCTGCCACCGCTGCCTCTGCGTTCTCTCGGTTGTCAAGTATCTGGCCTAGTACCGGTTATATTATTTATCCAGCTCCTCAACACCAAGGCTCACTATATATCCTTCCCCGGGAATGGAACACCCTCTGGATGAATGGGTTCGAAAGAAGCGGGCGATGGAAGACCCCGAATTTGCTATAACTGCGGTAGGCATGACCCCATGCATGCTAATGAAATTATCTGACATTCATCGATGTAGCTTGTCAAGAGAAGGCCGCGCCGCCAGGGCCGAAAACCAAAATACTCTTATATCAAGAAGAGTATTGGCCAATCAAGCGTTTTCAAGCTAGGAAAAGTCGTTGTGAACAGACAAGCTAGTCACGTCAGCGCGGAAAAGGGCCAACTATCTCCCACCGGCAGATATAGCCGTCATAAGTCTTCTATTCCACCTACCGAACCCGGGAATCGACTTCTACCACTCTGGCCTCCGGCGCGGGACCTCTCATCAGCTTTCTCTGAGTTGAATTGTGGTCACTCGTACGGAGCTAACCACAGCTTCCTGAATGCCTCATTCTATGGGGTCATTCAAGGAAACGGGATGGTACCCTAGTCAAGTAACCATCTCACCTCAACAGCTGCAGAAGCAATTTAGGAGATTTGGGCTACTTCGGGGATAACGAGGTTTCTCGGACTGGGGACCTAAAACCCACTACCGCAGTTGGATAGCCTCAAGATCCATCAAACGCCGCTCACGAGCAGACTGCTGGAGATTTTCGCGGAGGTGGTCGTAGTTTCTGGGATATCGTTATTTAAAGGTATTGGAGAGTGTGGGATAGTCTTGGTGTCAAGCGGCCTCCCCAGTTCTACTTCGCGAGGCTGTAGAGACGTCTGTTTTCACGGAGGTCGGAAGGCATGGCGTTTAGACATTCGTCGTTTTCTTTTCTCGAACCGGTTGGCTCAAAATCCAGCAGTTTAGGGTCAGCGGAAATCGCCAATGAACCTTTAATTCGTCAGCACCGTAATGGGCTAGAGAAGCTCGGAAATTCAGTTAAGTGTTACTGAATTTAAACTAAAAATTGTGTGTTTGTGATATGAAATACGGAATGGGAATACACTAACACCAAAAAATCTCTGAAGACTCCATTTCCTAGTAACACAACTGTTCCCCGAACAAAAACCCGAAAAGTGCATTCGATGCGCCTCATTCTCCTCTATGAAATATTTCATGTCTGCACGTGCTGAAAAAGTAACTGAGGGTTTTTAGATAGTTGGGGAATTTCCACGAATTCCATCCACTAAAACTCCCGAGATGTTCAGCGGGATTTGCGATGACTTTGATTAGTCATCTACCTACAACCAATCAGAACTTGCCATTTGCAGGATGAAGGCATGTACGATCGTTGTATCTGACGGAAATCATCGCTCTTACGGACGCAGGGAATCTTATTGCCGCAATCGATCCTTCTCTTGTTATTCTTCAATCTGAGAGGAGAAAGAGTCAATTGAGCGCGTCATTGTTACAGGACGCGCGTCCGGACTTGTTTCGTGGAGGTAACGCGGGTTGCTCAAACGAGAAGGGACCTCTTGTCTCACACCTGTGTTCGGGAAGTCGTCAACCCGGGATTGCGTGCAGGATGCAGAAAGCTTAGCTAAAGCTTAGCAACGGCTTCCTGCTCTGTCCACTGGAAGAAGGCTGTTATTCTTCCCACCCTTCTTCGTCCTCTCAACATTCTTCACCTCTCTCATCTTTACGTCTTACGGTATCCAGATAATCAATCGCTCAATTGCTAAGTTATTCATATGGGTTTTCCGCCATACACACCCAACAGAGGTCCGCTCGCCAAAGAAAGACAAATCCGGCATCCCGGGCCGGCACAGGCAGAACGAGCCGCTCAAGAACAAGCCTCTCAAGAACAGGCCATTCAAGAACTAGCCACTGACCAAGACCAAGCTAAAGCTAAGCTGCGAGATTCCATAATGCAAAAGGCCGTCCTTCCTCGTGAACGGCGGATCCGCCTTGAACCACGTTCCATTACTGACACAAGTATTCCCTGGCATCCGACCTTTGCTACTGTCAATGATTCTGACCTCTTTGGTGACCCGGCTGCTCATATAAGCCCTGACCGCTATCTCACGGAGACACTCAGCCAGGCCCATGAATTTATCTCTCACTTGGCCAAGACCACCTCTGGGGCAAACAATCAACAACAAATCACTATCGACAGCAAAAATACGGAGAATGATCGTGGTATTGACGTCAATCCCAAGTCCGACGAACCCGAAGGCTGGATTCCCTTGAAGTCGAAACCAAAGCCTGGCGAGATTGAAGTCAACCTCTTCTGCCGCCGTCTGACCTCGGATGGGTTTTTCAATGATATCAATAGGGCGGGTAGTCCGTTGTCTGATAACGTACCTGGGGGAAATGTCAAGAACAAGAGTGGTCAGGACAAGGCCAGGAAAGAGGTCGAATATTGGTCCGCTCGGTCGTCTAAGCACCCTAATTCCGAGAGTGACGGAACCGCTAGCGCTGCGGAATTCTATTCTGGTTTGAAACGGAACCACTCTGAGAACGAAGCTGCGTTCACTCCAACCATCAAGTGGTGCAACAAGGTCCTCGAGTGGACTGTCTCGGATCTTACCCTTTACGCTGAAGGCGGGGTACAATTCACAGATGTCAGTTTCGGGTTGTATGAAATGTACCACTCTCTTCCGGCCATGGTTAAGAATCGTATCTTTCCCTTTTTGCTCATCAGCGCCAAAGTCACCGAGACGGAGTTTATTGTTGTGAGCTTGCCCGTCAGCGATTCGAAGATGTTGCCTTTGTCCAAGATCCCCGGGAGTAAAGCCATTATTGGACGTTACGTCGCTGTCGAGCGTGTCCGTGTTGTCGAGAGCGAGGTCGAGAAGGATGGGATGATTGAGTGGATCATGGCTACCGCTAGTGATGCGGAGGGGTGGTTACCGATGAAACTCCAAAAGTCTAAGGTTCCGGGGGAGATTAAGAAGGATGTTGGGTACTTCTTGGAGTGGACTGCGGCGAAGAGAGACGGCGGTAATGCTTGTGTTGAGAATGGTGGCTCTAAGAAGGAGACTGCTCTAGAGAAGACCGCTAGGAAAGAGGCTGCTAAAGGGAATGCTTCTAGGAAGCCACATGTGCCCTTGGCGTTTCGAGGGAGGACTCCTGGCGATGGCGCTGGTGGCTAAGACGGCTGTGCCTTAACCTGTCCAGAGATAATTCCTTTTCTAATTTGAGTCCTGTGAGGACTCTCTTTGTCCTTATGTTCATCTTTCGTTTTACATTTTATTGTCGCCAAAGGATGACCGGCGTTGATGGACTTGTGGATTCACTCCGGCGTTATTACTAGACACGGTTCTGATTGCGCGGGAATGGCTCTGCTATGGCCGTCCGGCAACGTATCGTAGACACACTCTTTTAGCCCTTTTCATATGTATTTCTTCCCTTCACTTGCGTTTGCACTTGGCTATTTGGCATTTTAAAAAGTTCTTGAATTTTCACGGTTGAGAGAGGAATTAATGAGAATAGAGGGTGGGCTATGGTGTAACTTAAGACGTAAAATTGCTTTTTCTTAAAGTGTGGGTGTGTTTGAGTGAGATGTGCGTTTGGCTATGAGACTGCGGTCTGGTGATGTGATGCGTAGATGTGAGTGGCACAGCGGATATCAGACTTCCGTTTCGAGACTGGTGTTTCGCTTGCTGCTTTGTCCTGGATGCTTTCCGTTTCCGGCATGTCACTAATAAAAACAGCCTCATTCTTGCACTGTGAGAGACACCTCTCTGATAACAACTTCTTATGAAATTTTCTAACGTACTGGAACGATGCCTGACATTACCGCTAGTCTTGAGTTCCTAGCAGATATACCTCTCTATGATCATGAGAAGCCTTTTCTAGCGCTTTTACCGCCACGAGAGGGATTCGATCCCGATGTCGAGCGGACTGATAATCTAGAATGGGAAATGCACCATGGCCTTACCATTACCGACATTCGTGGCCGCGGCGAGGAGTTCACGCTTGACCGCTGCGGATTTGAGGTTCTCAACCACACCAGCAAATGCTTAGCGCTCAACAGCGTCGATGCTCTAAAAGCCTACCGTCAAGAGACAGAAGAGCTCCTACGAAAGAAATTGGGAGCTATACGTGTTGTCTGTTTTGAGCATAGAGTTTGTATTCCTCGCCATTACGGATCATGGCTATGCTAATGTCTAATTGTTTCCTACTAGCTTCGAAAGAACACGCCTTTCTCACGACCACAATTCGACTTGAACGATCCGTTGCTTGTCGAGGGTCCTGCGAAGGGAGCTCACAATGGCATGGCAAACTATGGACGGCTGCCACCCTGTATGGATCTGCTGACCATATTCAGATGTGACTTTCGGAAGTGGACCACAGATAATCCAAAGACATCTGAGCCCAGAAGACAAGGAGCGGTATCTGAAGCCTGGAAACAGGTTTAGGATTGTGAAGTAACTCTCACTGAATCCCGGATATTCCCCACGCAGGCTGTGCTGAATGAGTCTCCCAGCACTTGGAGAACCCTTGTTCCAGTTCTCGAAGATCGGCCGTTAGCTCTGTGCGATTTTAGAAGCTTGGATCCGAACGACCTTATCGCTGCGGACCGAGTGCTTCCCAATCGCGTGGGCGAAGTCTATTACCTTAGGTTCAACGAAAAACAACGATGGTGCTGGCTTGAGAAACAACAATCAGACGAGCTCTTCGTCTTCGTCATGTACGATACACAGCCGGGTGGCCAAGCACGATGTTTGTATCTCCGTCTCGAGATCTGTCCCCGCACGCTGGATTTAATGTTTAACTCACTGCTGCAGATTGTCCACACGTTTCATTCGCTAATTCAAGGGCGTCCTGCGATTGTATGGCCCGACAGAGCGTCGAGACCCGCTCGATCGTTATCTCAGAAGTGTAGGGCGCAAGATTGAGCCAGTTTTCCAATTCAGAATGAGGGCGGTGCAAGTATCTTCCTAAACATAAGTGGTGCCGTACAAATGGTATAAGCGGGGTCATGAGCAATTCGGAGCCGCATGCATATGCAAGTTTTTTAGCGAGGCTGAGCAACTTGTGAATTATGCTGGTCTACAGAGCAGGCCTGTGAAGTCGCTCTAAGATCAGATTATGCAAAACTATTCTCCAGTTGGTCGCTGCCAACCTTGTCCCACGATAGTCGTTTACACCACTTCACCGCCGTCTGAAGTACACATATGAAGGGCTGTGTTCGGATTTGAACGTTCGCTAAGAGATCGTGGATCGTGGAATTTATGTGCGACTTAATCCCTCAAGCGAAGTAGGGTTTCAGAGTCACGATGATTAGAGGGCTGAGCCTCTTCCCCACCGACCATTTCGAATGTCAACCTCATTGACGTTCTCACTACAAAAGCTACCAGAAAGCTCCGAGATTTCAACGAGACGCAGAGGCTACTCAATCTCTACACTATTTGACTCAAATTACCAGAAGTATCTCCTCCAATATACCTACGGAGACAGATCTGACTGGGCTAATTCGTGTACTTAGTGATCGATACAACCCAGTCCAACAAGCAACAGTGTGGAGGTGAAGATAACACCGTGTGTGCCTCTCACTATCACGAACCTACGATAACGAGAGACATATTCGCCTCGGTCGATACAACTGGTTATCCGAAGAGCGCTGTCAAGGAGCAGCCGTGGAAAAAACTCTGGGTGTTGTCGCAGGATTATGTCACGGAGAGCGGACAACTTTTTGTTGCAACGTCTGCCCGATATGACTATGGCTCAGGGCAACTTGGAGGATACTGACACAGGTAATATTCGACTGTCAGCCATAGCGTCCTGAAGAGAGTGTCTTTCTAAATTTCCATGTCTTAGATATGCCCGGAGCTCTCCTTGTAGAGCCCATTCTAGAGTAGCCGGAGTGAAACATGTAGATGCGGCGGTATTCTCTTCTCCTTTGGTATTTTGACAGTGAGATGGAAGTTTTCGGCTCACAGTTTCTCTTCTTGTGTGAACTTGTAGCAGATCGACAAGAGCATAAAATATGTCGATCAACGCGATGCCACTGCCGTGTTGCGCATCTAGATTACTTTATAGAGCAGCCTTCGTCTAGTGAGGCATCGAACCGAAGGGCTGCAGCCGCGTGGGTCCCTCGTGACGGCTACGCGCAGGCTCGTAATAAAACCAAGCGGGGTAGCTTCTCTTCCATCTACAACAAGTTCTTCAATGGCTTCCTGATTCAATACTGGCTTTAGTGAAATCCATCAAAAATAACTTCCTCCGTTAGGATTGAATCAATCCGGATGTCTTCCAATCTTCCCCTGCGCCCCACAGCCGAGGATGAGTGGGACTTTGACTTCGAGTAACGCACCTATCTAGTATGAAATAGTTCATACATTAACTCTTGCAGGGATAATCGGGAACATCTGATATTGCGCTGGAACCAGACTCTAGAACACTGCCGACAGACACTTTCCGCGGCGGACTTGCTAACCATCCGTGAGTATGATAACGTTGGGAAAGTAGGATGGTTCATTCGCCGAAAAATCTCCGAAGGGAACCCGCCATCTCCATACTTAACGCATATTTATCCAGCGCTAAATACACTCAAACACTTCTCACAGCTTTTGGCTCGCTCCGTTAACCCACATTCACTGGACACTTCGTTATTATGGGGGGTTCTTTATCTAAGTGTCTTGGTATGGCTGCAGCAACGCTGGTAGAATTGATCTGGGAGCTAATATTTCCAGCTGTCCGTGGAATCAGACTCGAAATTGCAGAGAATCGTTGAATCCCTCACCAGGATACGGAGAATTATGGAACTGCTGCATCATTGCATAAATGATCCTGAGCAGAATGAGGAGACTAGACTTGCAATGATCGATGTGTTGGAACCTCTCACACTCGTCTTGGTAGATGCCGTGAAGTACCTCCGAAGGCATCCAACTGGTTTGTCTTGCCCCCGCCTAAGTTGGTAATAAACGGACTAATGTGCTTAGAAAATGAGGCTATGAGGGAGTGGCCTAACCTTAAAAGAAAATTCGAGGCAGCGTATGCGAAGATCGACGAAGTTGTACAACATCTCCGTAATATTGCCGCCGTCTCGAAGCTAGCTACAGAGAACCAGAACGCACATACCTTAAGGAAGGATGCTCGAGCTCCTGGGAGAGACGACGAGACTGGCGTTTTTCCTTGTGTAGACCTTCCTTACAGCAGGAACAGCGTTTTCTATGGCCGGGAAGATGTAATCAGGAAGATGACAAGACATCTCCATTGGGAGACCAGCGAAGTTCTTCGAACCTTTACGATATACGGCAGACGAGGTGTGGGTAAAACGCAGATTGCTCTCGAGTACGCTTATAGGAATACATCTCAGTTTGATGCTATTTTCTGGATTGCCTGTGAGACTTCGGCATCTCTACGGCAAAGTTTTACGGACGTCGCTCTTAAACTTAAACTCCCTGGAGCGGAGCCCACTGGCCATCACGAAGAGAACCTGCTTCGCGTTCATGACTGGCTGAAGAAAACCGGTGAGTATTTGTTAATTGTCAAGCGCATAAGAGGCTTCACTAATCTGGATGATTTACCTTTTGTAACCCAGACCGACACTGGCTATTGATATATGATAATGCAGGTGAGCTCATGGCTAGCCCGCGCTTACTGCAAGGCCCTAACTAAAAGACGCAGAAAGCGACAAATTATTGGAAAATTACTGGCCGGCCTGTAAAGGGGCTGTGTTGATCACCTCCAGGAAGTATTATAACTTTAACAACGACGCAACCAGAGCTGGCGAAACCGTACAGCTATTTAACCAACAGGAAAGCTGGGATATCCTCTGCAAGTTACTGCATTGGCGCACAACACACACGAGAACGGAAACAGGCGAAATTCTGGTTGAAGAGGTTAGGATAGCGGATTCGCGCGAGATTCCGGATGAAGACGTTCAGGCAGCGAAGACATTGCTTAACGAGTTGGGCGGACTACCACTGGGAATCGAGCAGCTGGCAACACTGTACAAGTCTAAACGTGGAAGTATGAGCGAATTTCTCACGCAATTTCAGGAAGGCGCAAAAAGGCTTCCTCCAAGGTGGGCGATTATTCGATCTCCCGTCATATATGCTCTGGAAACTCTATGGAGCATTTCTTTCCGGGACCTCACGCCTAATGCAAAAACACTATTGGGTATTCTCTGCCTGCTGGAGCCAGATGGTATTCCCCTTGATTTATTCCTACCCAAAAATCAAACTGTTTTGAGCAAGTCCCTTGATTTTTGCAGGCAGAACCCCGGGCAAGCACTAGTGACCCTTGCGACAGTCATCAATCCTTCCCCTGGTCTTGCTGCCGCTATTAAAGAACTTTTGGACGCAAAGCTTATTAGAAGAGAGGGTCGAATCCTTTCCGTACACCGGGTTGTTCAGGAAGCTTTCATGTACTTTGGCGGCGAGGAACGTGAGGAAGTGACCACCTCCAAGGAGCTCCAAGATGCATTCGACTCAGCTGTACGCTTAGTCTACGAAGCATTCCCGAAGCAGGTAAACGGAAGACCGCTATATCCAGAATGGCGACGGTGTCAAACGTATATCCAGCATGGAATAACCCTTGCAAATCGATTCAACACTTCCGAGTTCCAAAGCGCAAAGCCTCCAGTAACTCCAGCGCCTAATTTTGTTGAGCTGCTTTCAAATTGCTGCTGGTAAGTCATAAGTGCGATAATTTGTCGATGTATCTGGGCTACTCGATCTATGGCTTATCGTCAAAACAGGTACTTATACGAAGTTGGCGATCATGCTGAGAACTTGCGAGTTCTTGAAATTGCTTATAGTGCCTGCGCTGGGCCAGGGATACTTTTTGCTCACTTGCACAATACTGCTGGGGTTGTTTATTTTGAAACTAACTACTTGAAAAAATCCCAGGAGTGCTTCGAGACGAGCCTTGAGATTAGGGAAAAACTCTTAGATCAGGACCACGATGAAGTTGCCAATACCCTCAATAATCTTGGAAGCGTCAAATCCGCAAAAGGAAAACCTGACAAGGCCCTCGAGTTATTTGACCGTGTCGAGCAGATTCGGGTAAAGCGGCTCACTGAGGAAACGGAAGTACCGCTTGCTGTGACATATATGACGAAGGCAAGAACCTTGCTCCTCTTAAAGCGTATTGAAGACGCCATAAAGTACCTCGAGAATGCGGAGGCGATGTTGATGCGGACTATCGGTCCGAACTGTCATTACATGGCGCAGTGCGTAACTACTTCCCTTTTCGATCCTCCTAGCTTAATAAGAGGCAGAAAAGAGGCTGACAATAGCGTGTAAAAAGTGTACATTATATGTACGGTAATCTGTGGCGGAGTCAGGGGAATAAAAACCAGGCCAAGAGGGCCTACGAGGCCACATTGAAGATTCTCAACGATGATACTCCGACCCACGTGCTCACTTCATCGACCTACTACAAACTTGGGTGCGTCGAAGCGTCTTTGGAGAATTTCGAGAGAGCTAGGTATGGAACTGACTGCTAATGCCCCAATCTCCCATCCCTACTGTATTGAAAAGATCTTTCTAACTTTCCTGAAAATAGACTGAACCTCGACAAGGCGTTCGCCCTTGGAAATATACGCAAAACGGGTGTGAATGACGGCAACCTCGCCCGCATCCTTTGGAAGAAGAGTCAAGTGCTAGAGACCAATCCCTACGCGTCGCTCGATGAGATGGAGGAGGCAAGGGAGCTGAAGTCCAAGGCAACCTTCATGCGGCGAGACATCCTGTTAGATCAAGGGCTTGCGAACAGCATCCTCGAAGGGACTTTGCCTGATGCGGAAATGGAAGCTAGTTATGATGAACTGGTCTGTGGCTTTTTCCGGTAGTTGTCTCTTCAATTTCCCTTTTGTTTTCCAAGGATCGACTTTCTTGTTGGTGCAACATTCGCGTTCGACATCACGATAGGCAGAGATGCTGTCGTGGGAGTTTGCTAACCATGGGGGATTCTCTATTCTACTTCCCTTGAGATATATGCATGGATTTCTTGTAAACTACTACTCGTCGCCCCGGATTTGTGTTGTTTGATGCATAGGTATGGCTATGTAGGATGGCCATGAATCGGAACTGTCCCTAAGTCGTTCCGAACCGCAGCAGGAATGTACGGCTTATCAGTAAGCCTGGCGATCTTGGGGCTATGCCAGGCAAGCATTCCGGCTGGTCAATCCCCACTCGGATATGCCGGCGTGCTCGCTTCCACTAGCGGCCATGCAGAACACATAAGCCACCGCATCCGTTACAGGCTAGATCACGCCTAGCCTTTGGGGGTTTTGGGCCGCCCCTAAACTGCCGTTGGCTGCAACCTTTTGGCCCCCAGGTGGGGGGTCACCCCAGCACCCATTGCAACTAGGTTAACAATCCTTCTGTGTCTTCAGAGCCAGTCATAAACAAGGCGGCTAAACGCTTTCGTCGACATTGCTTGGGATCTGCGAAACGCTCGTGGGCGCAGCAACTAGAACGAGGCTTCCATGATGGAAGCGTTGCTCCTGGATGTTTGCTTTGCGGACTTAGTGCCGAAATGTCATGCCGGAGAGAACGAGCAGCACGCCTCTGCAGCCTCATGCTGTTTCTGTGCGACGGGGGTTTCACATGCTGACGCTTTCGTGCTGCTCACAGAGGCTGTGTCCATCTGGCAGGAAAAGGAACATTTCTCACGACATATTTATTAAAGCGCTCAGGCACTTGGATTGTGCGTTGGTACTTCGCTGAAGACTCCGCCTCTCTAATTCGGGTTGTAGATATTAATTAAATCGCTCACTCTGCTTCCATTTGGCACTGCTCGTATGCAATATGAAGGATGATGACTGCGTCAGTGTTGAAGAAGCGGCTCACTTGCCACCTTTGAACAAGAATCTGGGGCAAATTGTGAGCCCGCTCCTTTACGCACCCGTTCTCACCGCCTTCTGCGGGCTCGGGTAAAGGCTGACAGGCGAGTTTGCCATCTAGGATTGGGCCCGCTGGCTTCGGCCGTTATTCCGAAGGGCTCTGCGCAATGTCGAGACCGGGGATGTCAAATTACCGGGTGAGTCCCGGTCATTCCGGTTAGGCGGATGTCGTTAACGATATCAGTCCTGGAAGACTCAATTGAGGGTGTGCGACTCCGCTTTCTCGGTGTTATGATAAGCACCCCCGGAATTGGAAAACCCCTTGCGAGAGATACACTCCCCGTTTATTGCAAGTGGTATTTGGACTTTCTGGAGACCCGCTTCCAGACCATTCTTCGTTCACACTTAGCTCCGGCTCTCGGCCTGACAGATGGCGGTGACATTAGCCATTCGGAACATATCAAGATATACAGATTCATGACCACCACAGCCGGCATGCTGGCCGAGTGCAAGGATCTGGCTCTTCAAGATATTGTTACTCAATTGAAGGAGAAAGAAATCCTCACATCGGTTTCAGCGTCTGAACACACCCTGCATCAACTCGTCTTTATGGTAGTCGGCTGGCTTACTATGTTGTACGAACCAGACCTTCGTCCCGAACCGGAGAAGCTACAGATCAACAAATATGAAAGGACCTCTCAAAGTGTCCACCTACGGACACAGGTATTCCATCAATTCGAGGAGAACCTAGACCACAACGACCTGGTAAAGCAGCCCCTAAACGACCTCTTCCGAGTCTTTGGTCATCTAGTCCCACAGTCCGAGACTTTTCTCTCTGCTTCGGAAAGGGGATATGCTGCGAATCCTTACAACCAGGAGAACCTCATTCTGTCCTACCTCTGTTATAACACGTTGCAAAGGGTAGGTCAGATCAGAATCGAGTGGGTCGACTCGCTGAGCATGCACCTGGAATTCGACGAAGCCCATAAAATCGTCAAGATATTCCGCTTTCCGTCCTTCTGCCGGATAATCTATGCTGGAGAGCGGAAGCGTACGTTCCTCAGCCGGTGAGTCAGGTCTACTTCAACCCAAGAAACGGAAATGGCCGCTTTCTCCCCCTTTCACCACCTCCAGCCTATCCAGACCCCTCTCTAAACAAAGGGAAATACTAACCCATTCATCCCAGCCTCTTCGAAGACAGCCGCGCCTCCGAAATCTCCGAAAATAACAACCCCTCGACCCTCGACTTCCAAGACGGCGCTTTCTTCCGCGAACTCCTCCTTTCCTACCGGCTCCTCTTCGGGCAAGACCGACGCTCCTGGAAAGCCTTTTTGTCTAAGCAAGCGCGACCTCCCAAATACGGAAGTCCCTCCTCCCAAGACGTCGAAACGGACATCGACCCCCTGATCCGGGCCCTGTGCGGTAGCGATTGTAAAAATCAAGCGCTGTATAGGGAGATTCAGGCGGGGGATCCGAGTCGGCATTATAGCCCGATATCTGATTTTCCGTTTTTGGGGAAACGGTTGCTGGTGTTGCAGCATTACTGTCGCGGTCAGAATCCGTATGATTGGAAGGATTTGTGGAGTGATAGGCGGGATTTGCGTACGTCTACCCTTTCTCCCTTACTTACTCCTTGACGTGATGGCCTCGGGCGTGATGGCTGATAAAGGGCGTGGTCGTGGGAAACAGTGCGGTTTTACACGTTCTGGGCCGTCATATTTGTAGGGGGTGGGGCGCTTGTGGTGGGGTTGTTGCAGCTTGTTCTCTCGGCGTTGCAGTTGGCGGCGGCTTATAAGCAGATTAAGCAGCAGGTTGGGGCTGGGGTAGGGTCTGGTGGCGGGAATGCGGCGGGATAGGCTCTCCGTCTATCCTATCGACACGATCCGGGATAAACGAGAGAGAGCATAGGTGGATCTTGGATCTCGGGAGTGCTGCAGAGGACTCTCGTTGTTTCATTTTTTTTTTCGTTTATCCAAGCGTTTAGTTCTGCCTTTTCGTCATTGTTTTTTACGTACCCTTTCCTTGTACGCGCTAGGGACTAGATCGGCTGTAGTCTCATGTCTGCCACTCGTTCCTCTCTTTCTCTCTCTTTCTTCCCTCTTTCCTCCCCCCCGGGCTCAGGACGGACTGGGAATATCACCTCCCCAGAATTTTTTCCTTTTTAGGCTAAGGTCCCGAGGAGTAGGGGGCATAAATTGAGGAGTCGGGTACACAAAAGGGGGGTTTATTTATGGTATAATTTGCTAACTGGGAAAAAATAATAGAAAGGCGTGTGTATCTTAAATATTCAAAAAAAATCGGACATTTTCTATTTTCCGCATTGCCAAGCCTTGCGATACTCTGCGCGTGTAGCGAATAAAGTGCCGGTATCAGCCCTAAATTTACCGAAAGGCGCAGGAATCGGGGGCTTACATCAAACACGGGACGGGGTTGGAGGCGAGAGACATTGCACTGCCTAGGTATTGGTTCTGGGCCACCCTTGGCTACGCAGAATGCGTTTATGGATTTAGTGACACCACTAGAATTTTGAGCGAGGGAATCCGGGGTTCGGATCCTTCTTCCTTAAATATGAAGCTGAGTGTCCCGCTGAGCTTTATGCGGAGGGGGGCCGGATGAACTCGTTCCGCGTGCTGAAACGTGGGTTTTAGGCACGACCTGCGGATTTTCTCCTTTGAGGCTCTCTTCTTCACGTTCCGATTCTTTTCTTTCACGTTCATTCTGTCGATCTATTCGGTTTGAAGTCGTGCTAACGTGTTCTTGCCATGTGGAATCCCTATTCTTCTGTCCTGGCGAGCATCTTCTTTTTCTCTTCGGTATGCCAAGCGGGTATGATATCCCTGCGTGAGGGACGGCTAGCGCCGAGGGCGAGTGGAGCGCTGTGTGCGGTTATGGATCAGCGGAGTAGGTGGTATAACTTTTTTCCTGGAGAGGAGGAGATGATGGAAGGGAGTGCTGACTAGGTAACGTAGCTGCGGTCGTGGGAGATAAGCTGTATTTCATGGGCGGGACGTATACGTTTAACGACAACAACGCCGATACACTGGCTCAAGGTCCGTCCGCCCTTGCCTCACCACTACATCCCTCCATATCACAACAAGACTTAGAACCTTGCTAACGACGCTCTGGGGTATTTTATAGAACCCTACTTATACTGGCTCCCACTAAATACCACATCCATCCCCGTGAACGGCTTCCTTCCTAACTCCACAATATGGTTCTCACCTGTGCCCTCGGGCGTCTCTCTCGAGGGCGCGGGTTCGTTCTTCCATGACAACCAAAACTTATACCTTTTCGCGGGGTTGGGCACCGATAACAGCGTCACGAGCAATATGTGGAAATTCAACACCACTTCGCAAGAATGGACAAATGTGTTTGTTGACGGCGGGAAATTCCAGCACGATAATCGGTACGGCGGGCTCTTCGCATCCGTGCCATGGCTAGGACAAGCGTATTTCCTTGGAGGAGCGGATACGGATATTACCGGGATGGTCAAATTTGATTCTAGTGGGACGGCGTTAAAGTGGGTGAATCAAACGGATAGCTCGGTGCCAAGGTTATACGCCGGGGAGATGGTGTACGCCCGGTTCGGCAAAAAGGGGGTGTTAGTCGCCTTCGGGGGTTACAACACCTCACAGCAAGGCACTGAATTTGCCAACGGCTGGCCATGGGACCACGCACTCATGGACCACATTGAGGTATACGACATCGACTCTGGCACCTGGTACACCGTCCAAGCCTCAGGAGATATCCCACCGCACCGCTCCGAGTTTTGCGCTACAGTTTCGAGTGCGCCGGATGATTCAAGTCATCAGATCACCATCCACGCTGGCTGGGACCTTTTACTAGGGGCATCGTACGAAGATATCTACGTCCTTTCGTTGCCGTCTTTTCAGTGGATCAAAATCTCTCCCCTGGTCGGGGAGAATGATCCGGATGGGAAGGTGGCGGGGATAGGGAGGAGTCACCATCATTGTGTGAATTGGGGTGATGGGCAGATGATTGTGTTGGGCGGAGAGCTGAATCTGGGGAAAACTCAGGTAAATAATGGGGGGTGTAATTCGTCGTACCTTCCTATCAAGGTTTTGGATACGAGTACCTATGCCTGGAAAGATGAATTCAACCCTACGAGCAACTATACGGTTCCGGGGTTGGTGAGTGATGTTGTTGGTGGCGGGTATGTAGCCATAGATACCCTTTCTATCACTTCGTGCACTCTCCACCTTTCTCTCAAATCTCCTAGGAAAGATGCGGACTGACTAGGTAATTCGAACAGTCCCACCGGCGGCGCGACACTCAAATCCCCAGCATCCGGCTGGAATAACACAGAACTCGCATCTATCTTCTCTCAGACCGTCGCGAGGGCGCGGACAGAAGCCACGCCCGCGTCCGCCGCCGCCGCAACCGGCTCCCCAGCGACCGTTTCCCTAGCTGCGCCTCTAAGTGGATCGTCGGGCTCCCCGATGGGGAAGAAACCAGTGAACCCCGCGCTGACGGGCGGGATTGCTGGGGGGTTGGCTGGGTTGGCGGTGGTCCTTGCGCTCGCCCTTCTGTTTCTGAAACGACTGAAAAGAAAGAGAGCGCTCGCGGCGAAGGCGGAAGGACGAGGGGAGTTGGCCGCTGAGGAGAGGAAGGCGGAGTTGAGCGGGGATCCACTCAGGTATGAGTTGCCTGGAGGGGAGGTGGCAGGTGAGTTACCTGCTAGGGTGAGTAAGGTTGCGACGGCGAGGTGGACGTGAGCTGGGGGGTGGGGAGGTGGGATTGAGGTTTATATGTTTGCCAATTGGTTTTGGGTCTATGGGTGGAAAAGTGATTTTGCGAATGATGTGATGCACGATGGGCGCTATGGGGGGTTTAATCTCTTGTTTCTGGGCTCGGAGGTCTTTCTTCCCATTCCTTATTGTAGGGAGGAATATAGCATAGAGAGCTTAGAAGGAGAAGCCTATTCCGCATAATGAAGCTGCGAATAGGAGTACATAGAATGGGCCTTTGAGACTCTACTTAGAGCCCCTCCCACCAGATCTACAGGCCTTCAGGCGGTATGGCCACATGGTCGGTAGCTGTGAATAGATCCCCCGAGCCCACAAAAGCCGCCGAAGATTGGCCACACGATTTCCGAGCTGGGAGGTGTTTCCCTATTTGTTTTGGCTTCTCCTCCTGGCCACTAGGCTCTTAAGGCAGGGGAGTTAAATGGCGGCTCTTGTGGGTTAAACGTGCTTTAGTAGGTTAGAAGGGAGGGTAACGCGGTTCAGAAGGGAGCTCGCCAATCTAGCCGTAGCCAGAAAAGGTCCAAGTCTTCAAAGCTCCACGCAAACCGAAAGGTTAGTAGCGCCATATAGCGTTTGGCCTGAAAACTACTTCTAAGGTGATAGAATGCACCCGTATTTTGTGCGGCGATGCTACCCAGAGTTGATGGTTTGCGCAAAATCGGAAAACGTTAGGGCGAGGCGAATAAACACTACAAGACGATTTATTTCGTATTTAGCGCATATCTTCAACTCTGGAGAGCATGTAGCGCAAATCAGACAGCTTATTCCATTGCCTTTGGACTATTTTTAGGCTGGATGCTTCCGCATGTTCTCTAGAATTGAGCATATGCGCTAAATCAATAGAGTGGATGAACGTTGTGGCAGGCGATGGTTGCTAGGTAAACTGGCGAGCAAATTGGTAAAGCGAATGTCCTGTAAACACTATGAGACGATTTATTTTCCTATTTGGCGCATGCCCTCAACTTTGGAGAGCATGCAGCGCAAAATTAACAGCTTGTTCTGCTGCCGTATAACTACTTTTGGACTCGACGCTCTCGCATACTCTCTAGAGTTGAGGATATGCGCTAAACCGAATTACTAGAGCTGTTCTATGGCAAGCCAAAAGATGTGCCAGGCAAGCTGACGAGCCGAATAAGCACCACGAAACGATTTATTTCCCATTTAGCGCATATCCTCAACTTTGGAGAGCATGGAGCGCAAAACAACCAGCCTATTCTATAACCATTGGACTATTTTTGGACTGGACGCTCTCGTATGCTCTTCAGAGTTGACTGTTTGCTCTAAATCAAAGGACCGGACATCAAGGTTGGTCGATGGTGGGGTTAGGCGATCTAGCGAGTCGAATAATCACCATGGAAACGATTTATTTCCCATTTGGCGCATGTCATCAACCTTGGAGAGCATGAAGCGCAAAATAAGTAGCTCGTCCTACTGCCTTCAACCCATTTTTGAGCTTGACGCTCCCGCATGCTCTCCAGAACTAAAGATATGCGCTAAATGGGAGATAAATGTGATACTTGCTCCATGCATTAGATCTCGCCTACATCGCCTGCCTCGCTTGTCTTTTTAACCAGCGAAACTCCAAATCTGAGGCTGGATGACCATTTAGCGCAGCGCATATGCTCAATTCTAGAGAAAATGCCAACGTGTCCTATCTAAAAATAATTCAAAGGTAATGAAATGAACTACCCATTTTGCGCTGCATGCTTTCCAAATTTAAGAATATGCGCTAAATCAGGGATAAATGCGATTTTCCCACGCAGACCTCGCCTACTTCGCCTCACTTGCCTACGGTACTGGGCCAAAAGTGTTTCCGCACTGTCCAACCACGACCAAACGGTAGAAATTTACGACAAATGCTGTAAATAGGCCCTCTAGGAAGCTATGGAGTGGCCTGAAGAGCCATAGAATATTTTTGTTGTGTGCTGTGAGATGAGTGAAATTTGCACTGCTTATACAATTTTGCTGTGAAATGATGCATGTTTCCGTCAAAATCTACGCGCAGCATGCCCAAAGCACCATCATTCCCTACCTCAACCATTTTGCTGTGATTGCCTTCCAAAGGTTCTATAGCACAATGGTATTGGAAAATAGATAAGAAAAAGGCATTATCTTATAGCTAGTAATGTCCAGTGTAATCTAGAATTTTTAAACCGTTTTTGAAAGTATTGAGCTTTGAGAAATACCAGGTTTTCTGTTTGAAAATGAGTTTACTACCTACTTTGGGTGTAATTTTCTTTCAAAAATTCTAGCAAATGACTGAGCACACCGAATTGCCACAGAATGCACCCGATGGTGTAGGCCGATTGTGAGCATATTCTATATATATTTTTTAAGTTTTTAAGAGTGTCTGGGTTGTGTTACAGTAAATTTTGTATGCGGAAACACTTTTGCCGTGTACTTTATCTTAAAAACCAGCAAAACTTCAAACTTAACGTTAGATGTCCATTTAGCGCATATGCTCAGTTCTGGATAGCATGCGAGAGCGCCCCGTCCATAAATCCTTCTGGTTCTGGTGAACATGCTACCTTTTTTGCGCTGTATGCTCTCCAAAGCTGAGGATATGCGCTGAATGGAGAGTTGATGCGATGCCTCTATCAGATCTCGCCTATTTTACACCCTGCACCACAATAAGTGTTCCTATACTGACAGGATAAGTTGCTTATTTTACGCAGCCACTCTACTGAAAGTCTACGAGATGCTACTAAATCAAAGAAAAATCAATGGGCTGGATCTCACCTCTCCAAATTCGCGATGGGCAGACGACACTCATTTCTTCTAAACTCCACTAAAACTTGAAAGTTTAGTAGCGCGCGGTAGCGCCGAGCTTGCAAAATATTTCCAAGGCTGTTGAAAGCGCTGCTTGTTTGTACTAGGGATGCTGCTAGATCGAAGTTCGAAAACTGCGCCTCCTCCATCTCTTTCATTTCGTGAAAACTCACTAGATACACTACTCAGCGCATTTCTCTTCCTAGCTCCTGCTCACAGTCTCAAGACCTCCAATCAATATCGGTTACTCCATCCCCTCACGCTCCTCAACCACCGTCAGGGTGTGAGACGGAGGGGCGCGTGGCCGCCTCTACGCAATCAGAAGCTGGGATATCGACAGTCGAGATCTTCGTGAGTAGCCATGTCGATGCATACATATTCACGCTTTGGGGCGAGATCATCATTAGTTCACAGCGACAGAAGGAAGGAAAAGGTCAAAAGGAAGTAGGAAGAATACCGATCAATACATGCCCCAGCAATACGCGCGGCCACTCTCCTCGCCTCGAAGCCTCGTGCCTCAAACTCGGCGATATACCATGGTTTCAGAGCTGCAGAGCGGAGGAGGACGCGACCGCGGGGCGCCAGGGCGAGATTAATAGCGGTGATTTGGTGCGCGGCGGCGGGAGAGGAGGGGGAGAACCAGTCCATCGAGTCCATTATCTGTTTGTAAGGTCGGGGATTGTGTGAGTGAGGGCACTGGTAAGTACGGATAGAGGGCAGGATGGAAATAGGGGCAAGTGGATGGGAGACCTACAACTGCGACGGTGAGAGTACTAGGTGTGAGACGAGACACGACTTCACAGACCTCATCAGTGTGGATGTGGAGGCCGCTAAAGACATTAGGGTGGGAGATTTTGAGGTGTGCTTTGGGGGTTAAGTAGGGCGGATGGCACCTAGCAATACGGAAATTTGTTAGCAGTTTAATGTGACTTGGCGAATCGTCTGAAGTGAGTTCGGAGTAGATCTTACCGCCTGGAATATTTCCCTTGCAGGCAAAGCAAATAAAAGTAGTTGTCTTCGCTAACAAGACTGTTCTCAACGACAGGATCCAGCGTATTAACCACATACTCCCAAATCGCCTTCCCCGACGCACTCCCTCCTCTAGCTTCCATTCCATCCCTATCCCCAACCTGCTCCTGATAATCCCTCAAAATCATCTCCCTCTGCTCCCTCGGAACCCCCAGCGCCCGCCACAAAAACCACTCATTCCCCACCACCGCCCAGCTAACCCACCAACTCAACAACACCCTCCTCAAGCCGCCCCGCCAAATCGCCCGCTGCCCACTCAAGGTCCTCGCCTCGCACAACCTCTTGACTTCCCCGCTCAACCCTAGCGCCGTGAACGTCCACCTGACCAACCTAACCGCGAACCCAGAGCCTCCACTCTCGTACAACCCGCCTTTACTCGTGAACACACCCGCGTTCTCCCACCAGAACTGGAACGCACGGCTAGAGAGGTAGGGACTCAGTCTTCCGACCAGAAGCTCCCGAAACTGGGGGTGCCTTCCCTCTCCAAACAGCCTCCACACGTTCGGGTACGTTAGGGTGGTAAAGGCAGTGACTTTTAACTCTAACAAATGGCCTTGCGCGGGGTTAATATCAACGGCGTGGATCTGCTGAACCCCTTCGAGGAGGTAGGAGAGGATGTTGTCTCCGCCACTCGTAAGCGCTAGGACGGTGTCGCCGGAGGTGAGGGAGAGGATGGATTGGTCAGAGGCAGGGTCTTCCCAGGTGAAGGCGTAGATGTAGGACTTTGGGAGCTGGAGGTGCTTGGAGACGTGGTCGGGGTAGTGGGCGCGGTAGGGGGTGTTTTGGTAGAAAGAAGATGGGAGCGGGAGGGTAGAAAGCAGGTGGAGGAGGGCAGGGTTGAGGAGTTTGGAGCGGGGTGTCAGAGGCGGGGATGGGATTGCAGCAGTGTGGATGCTGTTGCGTGTGCGAAGGGAGAGGTGAGGCGGTTCGGCTACGGCGGTGGCGAGGCGTTCGATTGCGTGTGGGGAAGGAGAGGTCTTGGGACACCCGATCCAGATGTAGAACGGTATTCCGCCGAGCATATAATTCCGATCATCGACGCTGAGAATAGTACCGAATCGGTATTCGAGGTAATCTCTGCGTCCCGGTTCTAGCCCCACACGATCGACCTCGAACCAAGCGCGCCAGAATACTCGGCTGAGCCAATTGACGTGGCGGTTGAGGGTCCCGCCAGTGTAGTTCCGCCCCGCGAGATCGACGTTGCTTTGGACGTAGAAGTCTGTGACTCCGAGGATGCCTTCCGGTGAGAGCAAAGTGGGTAGTGCGTCGATCACAGAGTAATAATCTGGAATCATGGAAAGCGAATATGACAACGTAACGAGATGTGCGCCTCCAGTGCGTCTGGAAATACCATCCCTGAAGGAGCCGTAGGGACTTTGGGCCTGTCGAATAGTGCCGTTTCTAATAACAGCGTCCGCCTCATAATCCTCTAGATGAAATACCCGCGCGTCCTTACAAATAACCTTCACGTGGTCCCAGCCTAGTCTCCGGAATCTCAGTCTCGCAACCTCGCACAGCGATGGAGAAAGATCGACTAGATAGATGGCAGAGAAGAATTCCTTGACAGGTAGGAAGCTGGCCATGGCTTCGATATTATATCCTGTCCCTCCGCCAATCTAATTCGTTCGACATTAGCAAAGAACACTCACAAGCAGACATTCCCCTAAAAAAATCCAATGAGAGGATCTAAGAAATTTCTCAAAACCCACATCAACCCAAATCCTCCTCTCACCGCCTCCAACCTTCTCCGCTCTAAACTTCAATTGTGCTGCGACAAGGTTCAGCATATCCTCCCGCCCCCTCAGCAGTTTCTTCCTTGTTTGGTCGTATATCCGGGCCTGTGGTGCATAGAAGCTCTCAAGAGCATCCTGCTGTCCGGTTTCGCACCCACCGCAGGCGTGCGGTTTAAGAAAGGAAGCGTAAAAGAAGCGGAGATATGAAGAAAAGCTATAGGTAGGCTTAGTATCGCCACCAATTGGTTTTGGGCTGATAGAGGAAGTGTAGAGCACAAGTATTAGGAGAAGAAGGGATATGACGAAGAGAAGAATATGGAGATGGAAGATCTCTGAGACGCCAGCTAGGGATAGCAGAGCTATCTTGATTGCCATGGTTGAGTTTGTCTTTCTAGGAAGGAAAGCCTTCAGGTTCGCTGCTGTCCTTGCGGAGATGTTAACCTGTCCACCCATGGTCCAGCGACATGGCAGTGGTACGCTGGGGAAGACGTGAGGTATATATTACCTCGGGTTCCAGTCTGCCCCACCATGCCCCCCCATTAGTCTCGGTCATTCTGCTATATGACCTCACAAGCTCGCCCAGCGGGGTCGATGGAAGAATTGAGGCCGCCCCAACGTCCCCACATGCGGCCGATATTTCAGCGTCTCACTAAGGGCACAGCGGGTCCAGTCGACACCCCCACGATTCGTTCGGCATATCGCTCACGCTCTTAAGATGTCTAAAACTGCACTTTCCTTTGCTAAACGTGGAGCTTGGTCCAAAGCCTATCTCGTTGACATCGGTGCAAGCTTCAGGAACGAAACGTGTTATCTAGCGCCAAGATCACCACCTCGACCTATGACGACCCTCATTTCCAGCATGTGGTTGCCTTCTTTTCAAAATCCTCACCAAGCGCGCGAAGTTGAGAGAGGTAGATTAGAAATATCTATCGTCCCCCGTTGAAGCTCCATATTCCGCCCACGGTTCGGTTTGGCGAGCGCTGATTCGTTCGTTCGTGATCTAGCGTGTTTTGGCAGGCCGGGGAATAAGACTTAGGATATCAGAATATGGTTGAAAGCGTTTGAGGATATGAGACGAAGGAGAAGAATGAGAGGCCGAGAGGCTGAATCAATTCCCGATAACATATCTCGTAATGATCGGCTGAAAGGATGTTTCTGGGTTTCTGAGGTTTCTCGAGACGTTGGTGTTGGGTTGGGAATTTATTTGATGTTTAGCCCTTTAAAGCGGCCACTCTTGACATCCCCATCAGAAGCCCTAATGGCCTGCCGAAAAGTCCTTGGCAACTCCTCATCGATGTTCTAAGATTACATAACCAAGTGTCTACAGGAAAATTAGTACTAGGTAGTGTAGATAGATAACTGGTCTTACGCATGCGCATGTGCATACATAAAATTACAGGGACGTACTAGAATCCAACAACCAACTCAGGCGCGAAAGGAACCTAAGCCATTTGTCCAGCAAAAATGTGGGTTAAGACTTCCCTCCACCCTTGTGTTGAGACTGAGGCTTACTGCTCAAGGAGAGCCTGGAAGCTTTACATTAATACAACAGCTCAGGCCTACGAACTAGACACTTAGCTGCACATATATCTGGCATGAGAAAAGCCGAAAAGAGGTACAGAGCATGATTCCAACGAAAATAAGCAATACTGATTAATACATTAGTTTCCAGAATCCTGTTTCAGATTTCAGATTTGGCTAGGGGAGTTGTAGCATATCTTGTCTGTTGCATCTGTATGTCGCCCTGAAACGTGAAAGAAAAGGGCCTGGAACGGGAATACACCGAAAAAAACCACAGCCTTCGTGAATTGATAAGACCTGTCCAGACGAGGCGAAGTACCATCTCTCCAACACAGATCTGACGGAGAAGAGCTCAGGTGTGGCCTTAGAAGAGGGGGGAGATATTGGGTCATATTAAATATTCTTTTACACAAAAAGTTGAGTGTTGTTGTGATGGTTTAGGCAAAAATTTGTGGAACAACGGAGCTACTTGCACAAGCTCATCCATAGGCGGTTAGTTATTACAATTTTTGGTCTTATCTATTTGGGTGTCACGTCGGGTTCAAGTAATTTAGATGAAAAATCGTGGTCTGCTATTAATTAGCCCTTCATTTTTGTTACTTCAAGAACGTCAATTCCGTATTCTAGTCCGAAGAATCTTTAAAACCAAAAGAAGCAGACAATAAGTCCTTCATCAGCTTCGCATCTCTATTGTCACTGACTATACCCTCTCAGAAGGTGGGAAAAGTGGCCTTAGAAATTGGAGATTTGAGGATTCAACCACGCCCGTCTCGGTAAATTAGGGAAAATTTATCTACTGAATGACCAGGATTTTCGATTCCAACTGCTTGCATTCCGCAATACGCTTACGACCTGGGTGGGGCACACGGAATGAATCTCTTCTATTAACAATAAAGTACAGATTGCATTTTTGGCAGCGCACAAAGATTCAAAGTCTCTACATAACTTGACAGGAATAGGGTGGTTCATCGCTATGATATATCTAGTTGCGAGCAGAAGAGAAGCAGAGGGGAATACATTAGGTTTATATATCTGAAGTGGTGGTGAGCATGCATCAAACCGCACTGTGGTAATTGGATAATACATTGTAGTATCTGAGTAACTACGATTGAAAATTCGTGGTAGATCGGTAGATTGGTAGATCGGTAACTTTCCCTTGTCCTTCTTGAAGACTGTGTCTGGATCGTTAATTCTACCTTCTGCGAAGGCTCGCATGCCTTCTTCGATATATCCTGGAAGGTCTATAAAAGGGAATAGGTGTGTTGTATTATAGCGAGCGACTAATGTATTAAGAAGTGCTAGATAGTAGCGATTTAAATACATGACAAGTGGCCGTGGCCACCTAATGTGGCAATCTACTTACTAGAACCTTCGTGAGACTTCGCGATATCTTACCAACCTAGCTTTCGTCAGCACCATTACCAACAAGGTGTAGCGACTTTCCCCCATACCTCGTTAGCAGATCCCGTAGGTCTACCCGCTCCTGTTCTAGGACTTCGTACTGGGCAGTTCCAGGTCTCTCACTACTAAATCGCTTTTCAACGATTCGCAATGGAGTGTCGTAATCACCCCTAGTGTCCCGTTCGCGGTGAGTTCCTCGATTTTATGGTCGATTAAATCCCGCCTCATAGTCATGTCTTCGCAAACGTGTCTTATGCTCGCCTGAACTGCTTCGTCGTCGCCAACGGCGTTCACGTCCGCTCCAGCGTCGAGCAAGAGTTGTACGATAGCGGAGTCACCGTTACATACCGCAACTTGGAGCGGTGTCTCGGCTACCCCGTGGATATTTGGATCCGCTCCTCCAGCCAGTAAGAGGTTTACGCCGATGTCACAGCCTCCTTGCTGCCCTGTTCCATGTTCATAGTAACCGGTGTGTAGAGCTAAGAGCAGGATACTGGAGCCGCTAGAGTCAATCTGGTTTGGGTCAGACCCTTGAAGAAGTAAGAGCGATATAAAAGAGTTTCTTTGCAAGACTGTTGCCACTCGAGCGGTGTGCCTTGCGGAGGAAAGCCTAGGAGTCGCTGGCCTGGGACTATTTCGATCCGCTTATCCAAGCTGAGTGCGTCAGGATTTAGAGCCAAAAAGGTCTCCGCCACACCAATCAAGTCGAAGAAGCAAAGGTAGCCAAATGTTATATTGGCCTCGTCTCCAGGGAGGACCCTCCACCTTGGAAAAGCACCAACGTCAATGTAGTGATAGTACGCAGCTGTCAACCCTAACCACACAATAAAGTATAGCCCACAAGGATCGAGCAGTTTCAAGGCGAGCTTATCAACTCCTGTTTTGTCAAAACCTTTCTTCACTCTTTTAGCAAAATCAGCCCAGTGAAGCAAGGCAGATGACAGTAACGGGAAGGCCTCTGTCACGCGCGACATATCGCAAGTGGTGTGGCGGTCGGGTGGAGTAAAGTTTTTGTAGTTGCCCAGAAGGTACGTTAGATGTGTTTTTGCCATAAGGGCATCCGCTGCAGGTTCGGATACCTAGGAGGCTCCCGCATTGCTTCGTAGTATCCGTTCGGAGGCCAGGTACTCCTTAACAGAGTAGTGGGCTAGACGAACTGCGTGTATGTCATGTGTAATAAGGCACGGGCATATTTCTAATAGAGCATCTGAATCGAAGAATCGACTCTCTGTGTTGAGTGAGACTTGCGTAACGTCCGCAATCACGGCCTCGGCGAGTTCGTCAAGTCCATTGAAATATTCGGAGTGAAAGGCCAGCAGTTGGAGTGCTTTGAGCATAACTGCGCTTGCTGGTAGGTATGCTTACTAAAATTCGCTTGTATGTTTCGTCTAGGGAGAGCCTGGCGGATCTCAGGTACAGCGTCGAGTCTCCCTAAAATGTCTAGCTGGCAAGCAGCCCACCAAAACCTAAGACGCATTAGTAAGGTAGGTGGCGTATCAACCCTGCAGCTTTACGGAGATTCACATGCCCTTAGCACCTTTCACGAGGTTAGCCTCGATCTTCGTCCTCAGAGATTCCTGCCAGCGTCGGAATCTGTGCTCATTACGAAGTTGGTTTTGAACATAAGTTCGGTTATCTTCGTCAACCAGGGGGTTTGAAAGGGACAGGTACATAGAAGCATTTTCAAATGCCCTCTCAATGTTAAGCTCTTTGTGGTTCAGCGCAAGGAGTTTGATTTTTGTGAAATCATTGCCGCTACTAATCTGGGTCAACACTTTCAAGAGGTTCTCTCGGTTAAACGACTCGTCTAGAGCGTCTACGATGATATGAACGCGCTGAAATATGCAAAAAACAGCGGACAATGCCAGGGCAAGATCAGCAGGTCTTGGGTGACCTCCTTGACGGTACAATTCTTGGACTTCGTCTGGAATATCCTTAGACTGTCTGCAGAGTTGGCTTATTATCCAGCGAAGTAAGTGTGACGTTTCGTCTTGCACTCTGGCATGGTAGCAGTAATAATATGCCCAGCCGGTATTAGTCGGAGATGTAGAACAGAGTTGATTGATGTTTTCAGCGACGAATGAAGCCAAGATCGTCTTTCCAGCTCCTGGGATTCCATGGAGCCAAAAGAACCGAGTTGGGCCGCTCACCTAACTGTCGTACTGTGGAGATCGCACTAGCCAATTACAAGTATGAGTTTCATACAGATCGCATGCGTTGTTGTGATTTTGTGAAGGCTTAGTCGACACAAGCCATTTCTGAATAGATTCACACTCAGTTTCTACATTTGCTGTTGGAGTTGTTGGGGTGGCGATCCCTCGCCACCTCAGCCCCTGAGTCATAGTGGCGATGTGGTGGCGAACCCACTCAACATAGTGGCGAGGCCACACAACCAGAATTGCCACATGTAGTATATAGAGGCCAGCGATGGCCATAGCCTAGAATATACATTGAGAGATCCTTTTTACAACAGGTTATGAGCCCGGCCAGCTACTAAGTTATTCTGCTGCATTATACTTTAGTTCTCTACCCCTGAAAGCTACCACCACCCATTTTCAACATGGCTACGAACTTCAATACCTCTGAGACATACAGAAGCAAGTATGGCGATGCCCCAAAGCTCAACACCATCAACTATCATGCATGGAGCACTGCTCTTATGTATATTCTAAGGGCTGCACAAGCATGGCGAATTGTTGTAGGCGAGGAGCAACTCCCTACAGCCCCCAGAAATGCTGCAGCTGCTACCCAGGAACGCTATGAAGAGAAGAGAGACAAGTTTAATGCTCGCTATGATGTTGCAGCTGCCACAATCTACCAATCATGCACTTCAACTATACAACCATATATTGCTGGTATTAGCAATCCAGCGACCATGTGGCAGACCTTAAAAGATAGAATGGACCAAACCTCCAATGAAAATGGTCCTGTCTTGCTAAGGGAGCACCTGCACAAGGAGAAATTCGATGGAGAAGAGTCTATATCAACTTTTATATCAAAGATTCTCACCTACAAAGACCAGCTCATCCATACAACATAGTCTCTATCAAACAGCGAAGTGGTCTCTCACCTTATAACAAACCTGCCAAGGTCCTGGCAATTTATCAGAACTATTATATCCAATCAACCAGCAACTGTCAGAACATTAGACTATGTTATCAACACCCTTATTAACTATGAGAGCGAACTACAAGAGGAGGAGACTGAAATATCAACCAGCAATGCTCTCTTCGCTAGGAAGGATGCCAAATATAACCCCAAAGAACAAGAGCATGGTCAGAGATGGAGTGAGAGTGGAGGTAACAGGAATAAGAGCTACGCAAAATGGGGTAAAAGGGGGCAAGTTCATAAGTTCTATCAGAGGCAAAACCAACTACAGTGCTGGTACTGTCTCAAATCAGGGCATAAGGAGAATGCCTGCTGAACCAAGAAACTGGCTAAGGAGGCCAGAGGAAAGAGACAGCTACTTAGTGGCCCTGAAGACAATATGGCTCAGGCTTTCATAGCTTATACTATAATCGCTAAGGACACTAAAGCTTTGCCAAATAGTTGGTACATTGACTCTGGTGCCACAGATCACCTCTGCTCATCCAGGAAGACATTTTCAACCCTCAGGTGCCTCCTGACACCAATACCAGTTCATATGGACAACAATACAACTACCTTCGCCACTGGAAAGGGGACAATCATTCTGAGCAACAGATCTTATGTTCTGAGGCTTACCAACGTCCTATATGTCCCTAACATATGCTACAACCTTTTCTCAGTGAGCAAACTTGATAGTACTTACTATAACATCTTATTCTCTCAGGGAAAGGCTATAGTACCTGATCAAAAAGGAGGAGAACTAGCAGTGGCTCGCCTGGTAAATGGTCTATACTAAATCTACCAGTCTCAGGCTATATTGAACTTAGCTACTACCAGATCAGGAGCTTGACCAGTAAGGCTAAAAGTCTTACTCTTAAATCTATAGCATCAACGTCTTGGACATCTACACTACTCTATAGTCAAGCAACTGTCTACATTGGCAGATGGTGTCAAAATCGCTCAGGAATCGAGG
This sequence comes from Nothomitra cinnamomea, assembly GCA_022345685.2. Lineage (NCBI taxonomy): Eukaryota > Fungi > Ascomycota > Geoglossomycetes > Nothomitra > Nothomitra cinnamomea. The sequence goes on along the minus strand of JAJDMX020000152.1, from coordinate 1,718 downwards.
CAGTCCTTCTGCAGACCATGTTTAGAGGGCAAATAACATAGAATATACAACAGACAACCTTCTATAAGAGCAAAACAACGCCTAGAGCTTATTCACTCAGACTTCTGTGGTCTCTTTTCAACGCCCTTAATCAGCAATAGCAAGTATATGATTCTATACATGGATGACTATACTAGAATGATGTGGGCATACTTTCTGAGGACCAAATCATCAATAGAGGTTACCAGAGTCTTCAGGGAGTTCAGGGCTTCGGTAGAAACAGCAACTGGACTCAGAATTCAAAGATTCAGAAGTGATAATGGAAAAGGAGAATATGATAACAAGGAGTTCAAGGAGATCCTCTCCAGCGCTGGAATCTCCTTTGAGCCCTCTGCTCCTTATACCCAGAACCAGAATGGAGTGAGTGAATGCAAAATCAGAACTGTCATAGAGAAGACAAGATGTATGCTTCATGATGCTGGCTTAGGAGTTAGGTTCTGGGTAGAGGCAGCAAATACTGCTGTCTACCTTTTCAACAGGAGCCCAACTAGGGCGCTAGAAAGTCAAACTCCTTATGAGGCATGGTATGGCTCAAAGCCTAGCCTACATTACCTTCGAAAATTTGGCTGTAATGCCTATATACATATTTCTCCTGAAAGGAGAAAGAAGCTACAAGCAAAGACAAGATGCTGTATCATGCTTGGCTACGTTCTCAACACTACCAAGCTGTGGAGAGTTTGGAACCCCATTCAAAGAAGTATTGTACATGCTGCTAATGTTGTTTTTGACAAGGAGAATACCTCAAAGGCAAAAACATTGTTAGAACAAGCAATGGAAGGCCCAGATACCCTACTAGAAATGGCAGAAGAAGGTCATAACCTTGATATTGAACCAGATAAGAATACTGCCATAGACTTAACAGTTATGGAGTCCTCAAGACATGGTTATACTACGCCTGTAAGCAGGGCTTCAATGCCTGTACACAGTGCTACCACATCTGTACACAGGGCTGCTATGCCTGTACACAGTGAGAGTGTAGATGCAGAGGTGCAGTCTACAAGAAGGGAGCCTGTGGACTCAAACGTCACAGCACCTCTACAGAAGTCAGCTAGCATGCTGAGAAGGTCTATTAGGCAGCGCTTACCCCCTAAATGGCACTCCATGTTCATGGCTCAGGCGCAAAATGACTCTGAAGAACCTACTGGCTATAGAGATGCAGTAGAAGGCACTGAGAGTATTCAATGGCAGAAGGCTATTGATGAGGAGTATGCCTCCTTACAGAGGAACTCTACTTGGAGTCTTGAGAGACTACTATCAAATAAAAAGGCTATTGCATGCAGGTGGGTTTTCAAGAAAAAGATCAACGCTGACAACTCTATCAGGTACAAAGCAAGACTTGTTATAAAGGGATATGAGCAAAGAGAAGGCATTGATTATGATGAGACCTTTGCCCCTGTTGCTATGTTCAAGACAATTTGCATTCTCCTGGCAATTGCAGTTCAGGAGGACTGGGAGATACACCAGATGGACGTCAAATCAGCATTCCTATACCCTAAAATTGAGGAAGAAGTTTATATAGCCCAACCAGAAGGATTCCAGCAAGGGGACCTAGTTTGCAGACTTCACAAAGCACTTTATGGTCTTAAACAAGCACCACGAGCCTGGTATCAGGAGATTAATGCATTCCTGCAAAGTATTGGCCTACGAAACTCTACAGCAGACCCCAATCTTTATATGGA